>CAJVSB020000045.1:0-229412 GCA_911865555.2 Thlaspi arvense
TTTCCGGCCTATGACTTCTCCAACTTTAGGGCCTCCATGAATGGAGTAGTGGGCTTCCTTACCTAAGACCCAGACTGTAAGAGAGAAAACCTTGCTAGACTTGGTCACTAAGACACAAAACATAGTGAATGGCATTTTAGGGATATAGATTTGTTTTTTCCTTTATATCTACTTATGTGCAACTCTAAACAAAATTATGCCCTTAAATCATGGGCTTGAGTGTTGTCTGACTTTTAATAGCACTTATAAAGACCAAACAGTGTATTATTTTTTCATCTTCAATTCCATAATCCACACAGTTGTTAGCAGCGGAGAATATTGCATTAAGAATCTGTCAGGCCCCAATGTATTTTTGAGTTACAGATAGCTGCACACGCCAATCAACTCCATTAGCAGCTAATGTTGTAAGATAGCCAGTGTTTTGTAAACAATTCCAACCTGGTGGATAAGTCTACTGTTTGACACTACATCTTCACCTTTGTTCACAAGATCTTGTATTGCTAAATATCAAGTCAGCATTCAACCTCTTTTTGTTTTTCATGTTTTTTTCATTAATGCTGGAAAAGCTTTTGATACTGTGGAATACAGATCTAAGTTATCTTTGAAAATTGATATTGTGTTTGATGAACACACATGGAGTTACCTAGGTCGTGTCCTGATTTAAAGTTTGTTCATTTTTGCGAGAAGATATAGTTAACTCATGACTTGTTATTATCTAAAGAGAGATTTTGAGGATTTATAGATGATTTCTAAAGCAAATCCCTCCAAGCATGATAAAGTAGAGTGGAGTAAGTATAGATGGGACTCAAGATTTATAGTGGTTTGGACCCAAAGAATGGATATCCGCCCTCAGCATACTAGGATGTCTATTGTGAGCACAACACTTGGAATTCTTGATGGTTGCCTGCTCCAAATACAGTGGATATTTATTCTACATTCTAAAAGAGCTGGACTACCTCAAATTACTCTCAAACAAGTTAAACAACAAGACACAATAAACTCCAAACAATTTGAATACTATATTGATAAAAGTCTAAGAAAACCACTAAACTCCACATGTGAGTTTCATTTAACTACTTTGCCTTTTATGTGCTTTCTACTTATTCAAATCAAGCCAAAAGTCAACATGTGGAAGGTGGCTATGATGAACTCCTCCATGCCTTTTCTTCTTCTTCACCTGTGGCCAGGGCAAGGTTCCTGATGGGAATGAATAAACTCTGATTTTGTTGTAGCCTGTAGTTTGCCTCCATCACGAGGTTGAGAACCTCCTCCGCTTCCTCTTACCTTTTAAGATCTAGGGTTTTGTTGGGAGATGAAGTATGCCATGTCAAAGAAGTGTCTGGGAAGGGACAAGGCGTATCTGGAAATCACTATATAAAAATAAAAATAGGAAAGAAATTTCCGTGTGCAGAACAAGTTCATGCCTTGCTTATGTAAAGGCCAAGTAAATACTAAATTATCTTGGCAATATGTATGTGAGCGCTTATTAGGTGTTTCAAAAGAGATCATTTCCTAAAGACCTTTTTTTGGGTAATTTCCTAAAGACTTTTTACTTAATTATTTTCACAAACCAAAGTGTTCTCTACTGAGATCAGCTTTCTGAACATCCTTCAGATCCTAATAATTTGATCTTGTTGTTAGTGACTACAGAGGCTCTTTTGTTTAAAGTTTGAATTTATACCATAATATTAGCCTTTTTCTTTTCTGGGCATTCAGAGATGGTAGGTTGAGTGTTGTGTGTGAACCTTTATGTTGAACCCCCATTCACTGGTGTTTGCTTTGTAGGATATAGTATATTCTTAATGTTATATCTGAAAAAAGTGATTAAATGGGAAAATTGAATTTCCTTTTGTTAAATCCCTCTTGTCTGTCCAGTCTTCGTTGTCTGTCTCCTTGTCTTTGATTCTATATTATTGCAACCATTAGATCCCTTCTGCGTCTCCCTGTTGCTATAGGCTCTGAAAGTTGTGGCTTACAATGTTTTTGCATTTGCAGTGTTTTTATTTTTTCCAAATGAACATCAGTTGAATGCTGCATTTTTATTTATATATTTGTTTTTTGGTGGAGATGTCCCTTTATCTGCATCTATGGAGAAAATTTAAAAATGCTGTATTTTCCTTCATGTTATTTTTGTCCTGTGCTTTTATATCTTGTGTTACATGAGAAACCATTAAAACGAGTGTGCCCTGTGCTTTCTTCTTGCTGAAGGTGGGCCCTGGCGAAGTAGATGATGAGTTAGAAGATGAAGTTGGATCAGAATGTGCGAAGTTTGGAACAGTGACCCGGTCCTCATATTTGAGATAACAGAGCCAAATTTTCCAACAGACGAGGCAGTTAGAATATTTGTGCAGTTTGAGAGGGCAGAAAGAAAACAACCAAAGCACTTATTGACCTAGAAGGTCGATATTTTGGAGGTAGGATATTAAGGCATCGTTCTATGATGAGGAGAAATTCAACAAGAACGAGCTGGCTCCAATGCCTGGTGAAATTCCCGGCTTCTAGTAACCGGAATAATTGGGATATTGATGTAAAATTCATGTTTTGAGAACCCTCTGGGGTATTAAGATAGCCATGTATCCGAACTTCTATCTAGTGGGTACTATGAAGAGTTGTATCCAAACTTGAAGGTCCGTCACTTGCTGAAGATTTCTTGTTTCGCCTCTCTTTGTTGATTGGGTTAGTGTGATGAGACCAGAAAAAAATGGAAAAACAGGAGAAAATCTAAAGTGGCATTTAAAAAAAAAAAAAGGGAAAGACAGACAAAACATGCCGGGAAAGCAGCAGGCTAGGGCTGTGATCAAACTGGGGCATCTACTAATGAGGTTGGTTACATAATCGTAAAGTTAGCCAACAGAATCAGAAAGGGATCTCAATATTAACATTTTTTTCATGGATGTAAAATGCCGTCTTCTAGACTTTTGTAGAATTGCAGTTTGTGAATCGCGATAAATTTATGAAATATATCCAGAACTTCTTGAAATTTTAATTTGATCCGCAATAGTTTTTCTTATTTATCTTCTTGGAATTTTCATTTTGACCATAAACATTTGCCACATGCCCAAAGTCTTCTATAGCTTAAAAGCCATTTGATCTCCCATTCTTTTTTTACTAGTGATCTAAATCCATAACTTCCAGAAACAAACTATTTTCATTATTTAAGAACTATGGTCAAAGCTCATGCATATGTACATCTGTCCATAATACGTATTTCTCTGCATCAGCACCCAAAACTTCTTTAATTTCAATTAGATCATGAAAGCATCATTATTTATGAATTAGTCCAGGATAGCTAGAAATTCATTTTTAAACCAGCAACATTTCTCTATATACGTTATATGCCCCACTTACCAGAAATTTAGTTTTAACCCGAAACATTTTCTTATACATAAGCATTTTCCCAGAACTCGGAATTTGCAATTTATGTGTAACGTTTTTCCATAATTTGCATCACGTCCAAATTCCACAGGAATTTGGACGCCAACAATACTTCTGAAAATTTTAAGCATTTCCCTAGAACTTCTCAAAAATAGTGTATTCATTTGAGCATTATGCCCCCAAACTTAACGTCCCAACAATCATCTTTGTAAAGATGCACTTAATGCTGAATTCAGAAGCAGCACTGCACAGCAAACGGAGGCCCCTTCATGATCAGAAAGGCGGATAGTTGAAGATGAGAAGATGCGAACCATAAATGCAGAAACTCCCCTATACTGCACGGTTATCGATCTACAAGGACTCATCTTTGTTGGAGAGCTGTGCTGGAACTCCTCACAAACCTCCAGTGGGGGCATCGGTACACTTGAGAAGAAAAAATACCGAAAGAAAAAATTTCAAATAAACCACTGCAAACTCATTTCAAAAGTTGCTGTCATAATACTCATTGAATCGATCAACAGAACGAGACAAGCATCAAGTATATAATTTTTAGAATCTGAAATAGCCATTCCTCAAAGACCTCTGAGCTGCCTGTTTACATAAGCCACCATAACAAGAAAAGGACTCCAAAAGACAGACACCATAGCAACATGATCACATTACCGTATCCAAATTCATATGCTTACGCAACAGCCTGTTGACACAGCATCTAAACAAACCAAGAATCAATGGATGCAACATCCAGACCTCTTCCTCTGGTACCTTAACATAAGATGTCCAATAAAACATAGCTATCTTGTTAATAAACTTAATTCATATAACAAATAAATATACATGATCTTCACTACAAATCATGCTGCTCATATTAGCAGAATGACATATGAGAGCAGGGCACACATAAATTTATAAAATCAGATTCATTGTGTTATGCACTATACCTGCTAGGTTCATCTACATGTTTTTCTAGAATAAAATTCATGCCTTGGATCAGCCTTGCTTGCTCAAGAAAGCAACAATTTTTCTTTATCTCATTAATTTATTATTTAGAGAGCTAGCCAAACAGATATTAATCCTTTTTTTTTCCCCCTGAACTTTAACAGCTCATACGCAGGAATCTAGAACACTACTATTTCTTATGGTTTGAGCAAAACATTCAAGACTTTGAAGGGCAATATAAACTGGCATCAAATACACGAGAACAGAATATAGAAAGGCAAAAGTGGAAAAAACAGAACAATAGTTAAATATTAGCTGTTGATTTGGTGGATGGAAAACTCATTCCTGAGGTCTTGAAGCTGCACCCAATAGGTTTATAACAAAGCACCCAGCTGCTAAACTGCAAGGCATCTAATTATACATGAAAACTTCTTACCTATAAACTTAAAACACATATAACTAAATTATATATGCAGATTTTAGATGCGCTAGGAGGGAGCCAGAAGCTAACTATAGAAGCCAGGGAGACAGGGACAAAAGAAGCCGTTATTGCCTTCAATGGCTGACAGAAGCTCCCCCCATAGGAGATGGATTAGCAATCAATTAAAGCCCCTCATTTATGGATCAACGGTCAATTTGTTCACAAATACAAAAGCAATTGTCACAAATCAGAGTTACATAATGAAATTAAATTAATAACTAGTAGCAAAATATGTGAAAAGATTGTATGTATGTGTGTGTGTGTGTGTGTGTGTGTGTGTGTGTGTGCACGCGTGCGTGTGCATTTGCATGTGCGTGTGTGAGTGAGTGTCTGCCATGCACAGGGCTGTGGAAATGAAAAATAAGTCACAAGCTGAAAACAAAGAATGAAAGATAAAATATTAAACTACCAGTTGTATCAACTTTAAAGAGTAACAAGTAAGACATGCATATTATGCAGTATAACTTAGAACAACCTTCCTAGATAGAACGGAAAAGAAGCAAGAAGAAAACTATGATAACCATTTTGCTACACAAAATCAAAACACAAGTCATGATTCAGATTAAAGCAACTAATCACTTTGATTATAAAAAAAAACAGTCTTTCTATCAAATCAAAGAAGCCAATCTCAGTAATTTAAAATGACTTTGTACGAGAACACCGAAAGTTTGACACAACAATCCTATAATTGTTCAAACTTTGGAATCAGAATGCATAGTTAGAAAGTACATTAGTAAAAATAAAGACAAAAAAATTGTTTCATATACATTCATGTCCAAATGCATAATTGATAAGATCACAACTTGTTAAACAATAAATATTATATTATAAGTAATAACTTGTCATTTCTATGTGACACCAACAAACAAAAGGCTCCAAGATGAGATTTGGAAGATAAATTGTTTCATCACTGCATCTCTCACATCCCATGTGGAAAACAGAACGCTGCTAACTTATAGTGCAAAATGAAGGCCACTTTGATAATACTGTAATATAAAAAAAGCTCTCCCATACACTTGTGCACACAAGTCTAATGAGTTAGATTTATAATTCATCAAAGCCTCCTTAGAATTACTTCAAATTTAAAATTCTGTTCAGAAAGATAGGTTCCTAACAAACATGAGAAACAAAATATTTGGCAGAGCACAAAAAGTAATCAAACAATGTCATGTATTGGCACAAATGCAGATAAGCAGGAGTCAAAAACTTGGACACTTTTTTAAAATTATGAACAACTTGAAATAGAAATGTGCACTAACCAATATGACTCCACTTAACACCGCAATCAGAAGTCAGAAAAATTATATACACAAAGTAAATGCCAATGGGAGTAAAGTCCAAATATCTCAGCATCAAATTCGTAAAAGATATCCATAAGCTGTGCTTGATACCTCTCTAGAATGAAATTTATGCGTCCCATCAGCCAAACTTCACTAAAGCAACAAAATTTTCTTAATCTCATTGTTGTTTAGAGGACAAGTCAAAAATCATATCTAAACAAACATAATTATAAAGTAGAGCACAATTACTAGGTCATACTCTTTAATGCCTTTGTCATTATTAAAAGAATAATCATTAAAATAGAGTTTTTAAAACATAATAATATGAAAAAAATGTCTCCAATTTCTAAAGGATGTTGAAGTTCATTCTTTTGCGAGAACCAAATGAAAGCTAATCCAGTAACAGAACTATTAACTTAAACAAGATTTTCAAATTGCACCATTGATTGGGTCATGATTGATGCTGAAGCAAAAGGACATGATTTCCCATCCAGCATTATTAACCATTTGGCAAACAAAAGCTAGTTTTAATCATTTTTTATGACAGTATCATTAAAGAAAAGTTCACTACTGCACAAAACAATAGATACAAACAACCCCCATCTCTTGAAACAAGTACATATACCATCTATCACTTCATATCTAAAAATAGAAACAGAACATATTGCAACTTTCCTTTTATGGCGCTTTTGGGTCTGTCCCATGTTGCCAAACATATACAAGCTCATCCCATCCAGTGCTTGCCAACAGCCCCACAACCAGCACGCTCATATCCAGCCCAACTGCAAACTCTGTATGGTGATCATACCTCCCAATAAGAGCATCCTCCACCATATAGTCCCACAAAACACACTGTCATATCATATGAACAAGACATGATCAAGTTGCCCCTGGTGGAGAAAATTTCACCTTCCTCACAGCATAGCCATGGCCATTGAGTACAGTCACGGGGACCGGAAACTCCTCACGTCCCACAACTTAATGGACTTATCCACTGAAGCAGTGGCAATGACACAATCATTATATTTGTTCCAATCACAGGAGAGGATTTCAAATTCATGGGCATGGAGGATCATAGTAGAGCCCGGCTCCCGCACGTCCCATATTCTCACAGTGCAATCACCTGAGGCAGAGGCAAAGACGTCTGCATGCCGGGGGTTCCAGACAGCCGAGTAGACACAGTAGGCATGCTCCTTCAGTAAGAAAAGTATAAAAAAAAAAAAAAAAATAGAAACATTTTCTTATCAGAACATATCAGTCGGATTAATGTCAAGATCATAATTTCTGTCGTTAAGAAATGACCAAAACTTTCACGTCACTCGCTCAATGTCGGGGAATCATGGAGCAAAAAGAAATAATAGTTGGTTTTCTAACGAAAAGAAAATAAAAGATTGTGATATCTCTACTTATTTGCGTATTGGGAAAATATGAAAAGAATTATAAGACATCATCACTATTTAACCTTTTATTCATATGTTTATTGTGTAAATTTGGGGATTATATAATTTCAAGGGAATAGCACTTGCATTTCCTCCCTAATCCCTTCAATTTTAGGAGATCCATAATGGTCATAACGGGTTTGAAAATCTATGTAATGAAAAGAAATTAAAAAACTGATTTCTATCTTCTTATTTGCATAATTGGGGAGACATGAAAGGAATCATAGTACAACATCGCTATTTAACCTTTTGCTGATTTGTTTAATGGGGAAATTTTTTAGATTATACTATTTCTATAAAAATAGCAGCTACATTATCTCCCCCGATTCAGAATTGTTTGAAAGGGATTTTAACTTTTCTATTTCTCTAATTCTCTACTCGTTTGAGTGATTTGAAGGGAAAAGAGCTATTTTCTTTTCTTTCTGTCCAAATCACTCAATCCGACCAAGAAAACAAGCCGTTAAACGTCATCGGACCATTGACACGTTGAAGCGAATTGTCGAATACCTTGAAGGTGCGTACGCTGGTGGGTCGATCGACGGTCCAGAGTTTGACGGTGTCGTCCCAGGAGGCGGTGAGAAAGAGTCTCTACGAACGGCGTTATAATCAACAGAGTGGCTTTCGCGAGTGTGCTCGTGGAATGTCGAACGGGTTGGAAGCAGGGGGCAAGGAAAGGTCATAGAGCTTGACCGAGCCGTCGGCGATGGCGGCGACGAGAAGGAGTCGTGAGACTCGGACCAAGCCAGATCGTAGGCGCCGTCGGCTGTGTCGAAGGCAACGATCTCGGAGATGGGTCCGCCGGCCGGGGAGAGATCAAGGACGTGGAGGCGGCCGTTGCCAATAATGCCGATCAGTTCGTGGTGGGGAGGTGGCCCGGCAAGGCGCCGCTCGAAGAAGGGGCTGAACTTCACGGTTAGCCGTTGAAGGGATCCTGAAGACTGGCATGGTTGCGTTCGGAACCGAACTTCGGCTGTGCAGTTGCCGCTGACGAACCTAAAGGTGGCCACTGGTTCCACTACATTTTTATGAAATGTTTTGCTTTTATTTCGTGAAACAAGGGAAATATACAAAACACACCATAACGCCTAAGATGGCGCAAACTTATAATAATAATAATAACAATTTTTTTACTAAAATAGGATTTTAAGTAATTATTTATCAAAATAGGTTGATTTTGATAGTGTTGAAAAATTAGGTATTGGACCTGATTTTCTGAATGCATTATAAACCTTGTCCACGTTGTGTGATCGGCGGTGCTAGGAAGGGAATGGGGCAGTGTCATGGAGATGAACCAAGCATCGGCACACGATCGACCAATGAACACCAATGGCAGGTGGATCGAGGACCACTACCAGGAAGTGCCAACTTAGATGACAGCTCAGACAGGCACACAGCAAGCACGCTAGGCACACGTTTGGGCGTGACTAGGCGCATCGTGCCCTAAAGCATGGCGCATCATAGGCGTGTGCATGGCACGCCTAGCTTGGCAGGGCGTGTCGCACCCAAAGGTGCGTCACATCGTGCAACGCGGCGCCTGGCACCTGCACATTCTGATATTTTTGGAATGCCATTGGTTCCTTCTATAAATAGGTCCTCCCCTCATTTGTATTCATCCAAGTTCAAAGCAATAAAAAGCTTTCTGATACTTTCTCTCTCTAAATTGTCTCTCTTTCTCTCTTTAGAGTTATATAGTGAGTTTTAGAGTTTTGTGAGCAAGTTGTCCTTAGGAAAGCAATCCTAAGGGTTCCTTGAGTGAAAGAGTAAGCTTAGAGTAGGAGTAAACTTGGAGTGTTGTGAGAAGGTTAGACTAAGTCTCAAGGATCGCTAGTGTGCCGCACGTGGGATTTGGGTTGGTTTTGACACTTAAGTGGCCTTAGACTTCTTGACCAACGTGATAAGTGAGTCAGAGCTACATTCTTGTGCTCTTGTGAGTTTCCAACTTCTTTGCCCTCGTGCATTGTTAAGTGAAGACTCTAGTAGTCTTTTTCTTCATAATGGCAAGTGTGGAATCATTTGAGATGGTGCGTGAGGAGGTTCCCGTGGCACCTGAGAGAAGGGGTTGAGACATCTGAAGGGATCATGTCCAGTCCTTAGGAAAAGGGTGGACATGCTCTCCGCCGACCTAGGCGAGGTCAAAGAGGAGATCGTAGAGATCCGTGAGAAGGTGTCCGAGTTCCACGACGGAAGACACAACACTTCGTTTAAATGCCACCAAGACTTGATCCAACGCATTGAGGTCTTGGAGGCGATGGTCGTGGAGGCTAGGGAAGAACGCAACGCTATGAGAAGAAATTGGAGTACACCAAGGTTGAGCTCACATTAGCCTTGGAAGGCCTCGACAAGATAGACGAGATGAGGGCCAAGTTGGAGTTATTGCGAGAGGAGTTGCAAGAAACTCAGAAGAGTGGGGATCATGACACCCAGGTGAGGGAAGAGATAAAGTCCCTCAAGGAAAGGTTGGCAGCCTTAACAATCACAATGGAAGCCAAAGCTGTCGTGATTCAAACGGGATCAAAGGGCAAGGTACCCGATCCTCGCTACTATGGTGGTAAACGAGATCCTGAAAAGGTTGACAATTATCTTTGGTCTTGTGAGTGCTACTTTTAAGGGTCTGGCATCTACTCCGACAAAGAAAGGATAGGTATAGTTTCCCACGTACCAAAATGGTTATGCACTAACTTGGTGGCGACATAAAGCCTTTTTGTAGGGTATTAAAACTTGGGAGGGATTCAAGATGGAGTTCCAGAAGTACTTCACTCCACAGAATGTCGAGGAAAAGCTACAAGAGAAGATCCGCCAATTGAGGCATACTAGAGATTTGCGAAAATATGTCAAAGAGTTGCAAACCTATGGTTACAGCTCTCCAACCTAAAGGACAAGGATGATTATTTCCTCTTCAAGGCCGCCTCAAGCCTTGGGCCAAGACAGAGTTGAATCGTAAGAACGCGAAGATGCTCCAAGGAGCAATGGATGTGGCTGAATCCCTCACTGAGTTTAAGACCTAAGAAAAGGCCGAGACTTCCAAGAAGAATACCCAAACCAAGGGCAAGGGTAACAACCCCAAGTCGAGCCCAAGTAGGGGAGCTCCAACCAAGCCTAAGGCTCCATACAAAGGTAAGCATAAGGGAGATTGACCATCGGTAAAGTGCTAAATCTGTGAAGGGCCTCACTACTTAAAGGAGTGTCCCCAAAGGAGTCAGATGATAGCCATGCAGAAAGATGAGGCTAAGCCTTCAAATAAGGGCAAGGAGAAGGTGGGTGAAGACAGCTGATGACTGGGATCCTTAAGGATCCTGAGCTCTATCCAAAGCCACTCACCTCAAAGGAAAGGTTACTTTTTGCAGAGATTAGAGTCAACAATCAACCAATGAAGGCGCTGGTCGACATTGGAGCATCAGGCTATTTGTAACCTTGGAACAACCAAGGCGGCTAGGTTGACTATGGGAAAGAACAAGGCCTCCTCGAGACTATCAATAAGGAAGAGGTCTCTATTTATGGAGTCGTCAGAAGTACACCCATAACTCAGGGCCAATGGTAAAGAACAGCAGACATAGAGGTCATCCCCATAGATGACTACAATGCAATCTTAGGTATGGAGTTCCTTGATAAACTTATGGCGATCATCCTCCCCTTAGACAGGTTATATATATTGGAGAGCTATGCCCGTGTGTGTTACCATTCTTTCAGGAATCAAGCTAGAGTTACAAAATTCTTTCGACTGTGCAAGTAAATCGAGGAGCAAAGAAAGGGCTTCCAACTTCCTTGGTGATACAAAAGGAGGAAGCCGAGGCCCAAGAAAAGCTAGTGAAGCTACCAACCAGGATTGCAGCAGTATTGGGGAATTTGAGGATATGATGCCCCTTGAGCTACCAAAGGTCCTCCCACCAAAAAAGGAGGTAGACCATCAGATTGAGTTGGTGGAGGGAACCAAACCCCCGGCCATGGCTCCTTATCGTATGGCACTGCCAAAGTTGAAAGAGCTACGAAAGTAACTCACTAAATTGTAGGAGGCAGGATTCATTCGACCATCCAAAAGCCTTTTGTAGCACCAGTCCTTTTCCAAAAGAAGCACTATGTCTTCTTTGCGTATAGGTGTTGACTACAGGGCCTTCAATAAGCTCACAATCAATAACAAGTATCCTATCTCTCTCATCATGGACTTATTTGATCAGTTAAATGAAGCCCGATGGTTTTCCAAACTGGACTTAAGGAGTGGTTACTGCAAGTCCGCATTGTTCCAGGGGAGAGCACAAGACGACCTACACAACAAGTATGGGGCATTTGAGTTTCTTGTAATGCCTTTTGGACTTACCAATGCCTCGGCCATGTTTTTTGCACGCTCATGAACAAGGTACTACAACACTACTTGGACAAGTTCGTGGTCGTGTACCTTGATGATATTGTCATATACAACAAAACCCTAGAGAATCATGCTCGACATATGAGGGAGGTGTTCCTCACTTTAAGGGAACACCAGCTCTTGTCAAGAGGGAGAACTGCTTGTTCGTCCAAGAGGAGATACCCTTCCTTGCCATATTGTTGGGAGGGACAAGATCAGGATGGATGAAGCTAAGGTGAAAGCCATTGCCAAATGGCAGCCTCCAAGAAAGGTGCCCGAATTAATATCATTTCTAGGGCTGGCAAACTATTACAGGAGGTTTATTGAGGGGTACTCTAAGATTACTTCTCCCTTCATGGACCTACTCAAAAAGGACTGCCCATGCCAAAGGGCCTTTAATGAACTAAAGCCAAGATGGTGAAGCAATCAGTATTGGCCCTACCAGACTTTGCCCTACCATATGTGTTGGAGATAGATGCCTCAGACTTTGCCATCAAGGGAGTCCTCATGCAAAATGGACACCCCATTGCTTTTGAAAGCAAGAAGCTTAGTGAGGTAGAAAGGAGGAACACCGTTTAGGAAAAGGAGATGACAGCGGTGGTGCATTGTCTCTAGACATGGAGACACTATCTCCTAGGCACCCTTTTCATAGTTCGGATAGACAACGTTGCCACAAGTTATTTCCAAACCTAGAAGAAACTCATGCTAAAGCAAGCAAGGGTGGCAAGACTTCTTGGCGGAGTTTGATTATCATATGGAGTACAAGCTAGGGAAAAGCAATTTAGTGGTGACGCTCTAAGTCGAAAGGTCACAATGGCTGTTGTGGGCCAAGTGGAAGGCTGACAAATATGAGATGGGCTTAAACGAGACCCAATGGCAAAAAGGTTGATGGAATACATTGCTATGGGGAACAACCGAAAGTTTTGGATGGAGGGTGCATTAATCTACACCGCAGGGAGGAGACTCTATGTTCCTTCAGTGGGGAATCTAAGGAAAGAGATATTAAAGGAGTGCCATGACTCCAAATGGGCCAGACGTCTAGGTATTCAAAGAACTTTAGTCTTGGTGGAGGACAAATACTATTGACCATGTATGGAGAATGATGTGGAAGCCTATATGAAGACATGCCTTGTTTGCCAACAAGACAAAGTTGAGACAAGGCTGAGTGGGACTTCTTCAGCCTTTACTTATACTAGAGCGACCATGGGAATCTATTTCCATGGACTTCATAGTAGGGCTTCCTAAATCCAAAGGATTTCGCACTATCTTTGTGGTGGTGGACTATTTGATGAAATATGCTATCTTCATACTCGCCACAAAGGAGTGTCCCGCAGAAGAAGAAGCAGCAAGGCTTTTGTTGAAGAACGTGGTCAAATACTGGGGGTTACTAAGGACTATCATCAGTGATCGAGACGGGAGATTCACATGCAAGTTCTGGACAAAGCTACTTGGATCAGAATTGAGGATGTCCACAAGTCTCCATCCACAAACTGATGGCCAAACAGAAAGGATTAATGCATTGCTGGAGATCTATCTGAGGCACTATGTGAGTGCCACCCAAAGCAACCGGGCTAAACTGTTGGATGTTGCCCAATTTTCTTACAATCTACAAAGGGATGAAGCCACGGGGAAGAGCCCATTTGAGCTTGTGTATAGACAACAACCATTGAACCCAACAGTAGTTGTTTTGGGCTATCAAAGGAGTAGTCTTGCTGCCTATAGGATTGTAAGGACTTGACAAGAGGAGACCAAGATCACAAAGGCGTGCTTAATAAAGGCACAAAGGAAGATGAAGAAATGGGCGGACAAGATGAGAAGGGATGTGGAATTCAAAGTCGGAGACTTGGTTCTTTTCAAACTCCATCAAGTCATCCATTATCCCAAGCTCCACAAAAGCCTTGTGAGGAGCTACGAAGGCCCCTTTTGAATCATTAAGAGGATAGGTCTTGCTGCCTACAAATTGGAGCTACCACTCTGAGTCAAGCTTTATCTAGTCTTCCATGTAGGGATGCTTAAGCTATACCAAAACAATGACCAAGACCCAAGTAGAGGAGAGTCCCATAGGCTGCCTATCTATCGGATCAAGGCGACATATTGGAGAGAAGTAGAAGAAATTGTCGCGGATCAAATATTAAAAAGGCAAAATTATATGTCAAGGGTTGAGTTCCTCATCAAATGGAAGGGCTTGCCAGACCACGAGGCAAGTTGGGAGCCCGAAAAGGACCTATGGCAATTCTGCAAGGCAATAGAAGCATATAAGAAGGGTACCAAGGACGACACCCAGAACAGTAGGGAGAATGTCATGGAGATGAACCAAGCATCAGCACACGATCAACCAAGGAACACCAATGCAGGTGGACTGAGGACCACCACTAGGAAGTAGCCGAGGCACGGCGCAGCAAAGCTGAATTGCATTAGTGATACGGTGCGGCGCGCCTCAAGGCGCAACGCACTGCGCCTTGGTCTCTAACAGCTTACTGTACAGATTGCTCACGTGGATGATAATGTGGCAGACAGGCTAACCTAGACGTGCCAACTTAAATGACAGCTTGGACAGGCACACATCAAGCACATAGAAGAGGCATGCTAATCACTCGCTAGGGCGTGACTGGGCATGCTACGTCCCAAAGCGCGACGCATCATTGCTGTGCGTGGCACGCCTAGCCTGGTAGGGCACGTTGCACCCAGAGGCGCGTTGCGTCATGTGGCGTGGCGCTTGGCACCCCACACGTTCCTGCACCTGTACATTCTAACATTTACAAGAATGCCACTAGTTCCTTCTATAAATAGGTCCTCCCCCTCCTCATTTGTATTCATCCAACTTTCAAAGTAATAGAAAGATCTCTCATACTTTCTCTCTCTAAATTGTCTCTCTCTCTCTCTCTCTAGAGTTATATAGTGAGTTTTAGAGTTTTGTGAGCAAGTTGTCATTGGAAAAGCAATCCTATGGGCTCATTGAGTAAAAGAGTAACCTTAAGAGTAGGAGTAAACTTGGAGTGTTGTGGGAAGGCTAGACTAGGACTCTCACACTCTCTAGTGTCGAGGGACTCACTAGTGTGTGCCGTACATGAGAGTTAGGTTGGTTTTGGCACTTAAATGGCCTTAGACTTCCCGACTGGCGTGACAATAGCAAGTGGCAATGTTGAGAGGAGGAAGGAGGCAGTGAAAGTTGCAAGGGAGGAAGGCAAAGGTATGTCGCCGACCCATGGCATGGGCTGTGCAATGTGCAAATGGAAGTAGATCTCGTCTCAGCCCTCTACCCTACACAAATGGAGGCAGAACTCCCTCTTCCCTTGGTCCATCAGCCCTCCTCACCGCCTCCTTCCTCCTTTCCTTTTCTCACCTTGTTACCTTCTCTGCCCCTTTCTCCTCCTAGTATTGCTGCTCACATAGAGTGGAGGCTGTGGATGGAGATCTATGATAAAGCTCTATAACTCTTTGAGAAATCGAGTTCACAAGATCCAATTCTCTTACTCGATTTCTTAGTATCACCACAAACAACATACTTTGGTAAATAGTTTCCCAAAAACCAATTTAGGTAAGAAAACATTATTATTAATATAAATTTTCCCCTAAGATGGTGTCTTACAAATTCTTTGCACTTTTTTTTATAATATTTTCAATTAAAATTTTTTAGGGTAACCCTATCAACTATAAGTTTTTTGATCAAATACTCTCCTCAACTAAAAAAGTATAAAATACTCCCTAATTTAAAGGTCAATGTTATTGCCAATAGTGCCTATTTAAATACCCCTAGTCAACGTTCTGATTACAATAAATTTCATTAAACTCCCATTAATTATCAACTTTACATCAAAATATCCCATAGATTTAATGGTCAACATTAATTTTGATATTGATTAGGCCTATGTGATCGCCTAGTATGACTTGTACTATAACAGCCTCGATAGTCCACAACCATCGTCTCTGTCACTTTTCCCTTTTTTTCTACTTATACAGATGTCAACTATTTTGTTTTTTCTTCAAAATTGGGAGAATTTGTGCAAATGGTTAGCAACATTGCCGCCTCCCAATGGCATTCAAATCCATCTCTTGCTTGAACCTCATTGTCTATCATCGCGACTTCTCCAATATCAATGCCATTGTTGTGATGTTTACCTTTGGACTAGTGATCCTTGCACATACTAACACAGATCCTATCTCGAGACTGAACTGAGAGCTTGATCAATTCATGCTCAATGATATGTACTCTTTGTCATTGTTGGCACTCAATTGAAAAGCATTAGAGATATTGCGAAATGATGCCATTTTGATGTGAAGTAGTCTCAGTTATGGAATTTGTTCAGTTCCTCACCGTCTCTATCATCATCGACTATGTCGCTACCACCAGTCTAACTATGATATTTTTTAGCAAGTTTATCACAATCCTATATAGCAATTTTGTCATAATCCTTGCTGGAATCAGGTCTAATTAGCCTAGGTTAGATTGATTGGTTTCTCTATCCTAAACCAATACCTGCTTCTGGAATAGATTACTTTTTGAGGATGGCAAATGTTGTTAGAATTATTTGCAAACCTTGGTGGTAGTAGCATAGTCAATAACGAGAAATTGAATGAATTTTACAAGCGAGATTGCTTCTAAATTAGAATAATGTCATTCCATAAGATTCCCAATGATTACCAATTAAGTGTTAGTAAGCATAAATCTGTTGAGCTCAATTTGGTCCATAGGATTAGATCCGACTTGATCCACCCAAGGTTCACAGGTCCAAAAAAGCGAACACCATGACACTAACATTGGTCTCAGAGAAGTTGCAGCAATGGATGCTCTTATTCAGGCTAGGGATGTTCAAGCTAAAGATGGACATGAATGCCATTAAGAGGCAGTTATGCCATCGACAATCTACATGGATTTAGTTGATTTTGGGCAGAAACAAGATAGTAACATTTGTAGAACTAGAGGAAAATAGAAGGGTGGTAGTGGTGGTGGTGATGGACTACTAAAGTTGTTGTGGTTATAGTTCACATCTGGTGACTATGTTAGCCAATCAATGTTAAAATTGGTATTGACCATTAAATCCAAGTGGAGTCTATGATGTTTTCATAGTTGAGGGGTGTTTAATAGAAATCTGATAGTTAAGTGGTGTTTAATGAAATTTATAGTTATGGGGAAATCAACTAAGGGTTTAATTAATTTAAAGGGGTTTCAATGATAGTCAATATTAAAATTAACATTGACCATTTAATCAAGAGGGTCTTTAATATTTTTTAGTTGAAGGTATAATGATGAAAAGCTAATAGTTGAGGAGAATTTAATGAAATTATTTACACAATTTTTATAATATATTTAGCACTTTATTTCATGAAATAAAAATTTATTAATTAACTTAAAACATGTGTCATTCTCTCCTATCAGGATGTCCTCTGCTACAAAATTAAGAAACTAACCACATTTCCACAAACCTTCTTGTATATGCAAGATTTATTCTCGTTTTTGAGAAAATCAAACGACTTAATTGTCTTGTCAAAGTAGATGTTCCAACTTTGTTTTTTTGTGAAACTTTAATCCATATATGAATTTTTGTAGTTATGTACCCTATGATCAGTTTTTGATAAAATTTCTCCCAATTAATGATGTAATATTTCCTTTAGTGAACAACTTTAGGCCCAAGGTGTAATCAACTTTTCAATTTTTATTTTCAGACAATTGTTTTATTTTTTAAAAATTATTCTTTCAATTATTTTAAATTGCATTCACATGTATATCTTTTCATGATTATGATTCATTTTTCTTTTCTTAGAACTAACTTAGATTTACATACATACACAAGCATGTACGTACACTGAAAGAATTTTTTTTTTCAAAGTAAAATTTTGAATAAAAAGGAAAATCATTAAACAACATAGTGCCAAGTTTTGGGTGTCAGGGTGCCTAACACCTTCCTTTGCGTAAACAAGTCTCTGAACTCAAATTTCTAGTTTGTAAACCATATTTAGAGTTAATTTTCAATGGCCTTATGCGTTTTTAGGTATTCAACTTGTTTTTAAAAAGTAAACATTTTTTAGATACCTTAATCCATCTCTAAAAAAAAAAGACAAATTGGTTACTCTATTTTCAATTAAAAACTTAAGGTCTTGCACTGGGGTCACACTTACAACATTTAAGTTTGGATTCTTTTTTCTTTCTTTAGAGGGAAAGGAGCCAATCAAACTCTACATGGTTACACTTCTAAAGTGCTTGAAAATGTTCTTGACTGCAATTCAATATTTTGTATTTAAATTTACTAGATATTTGTTAATCCCATTAATAGAAAGGCTCATATCAATTCTAGTATATAGTGTCACATACATCATGCTTCCATAGCAAAGTAGAAGGATATTTTTGATGTTCGTTTTCTCCTTAGGTATCTTAGGAGACATACTCTTAGAGAGATGGGTGTTATGTTGGAATAGCTACATTCCTCTTGTAACATCTCGAACTTGTACCAACCTCAATGACCTTATTTATACATATTTACATCATTTTACGTGGCATTGACATTCATGGTATGGTTTGTAAGAAATTGTAATTAATTGAAAGTTAATATAATTTTCTTATCAATAACCTTGAGGAAAGGCAATGTGGCTTTGAGATACATAGAGGAATGAGCATTCTATGGTGATAGAATTGGAATAGAAAACAAGACAAAAGTTTGCACAGAAAAAACTTGAAATTAAGCACAAAAGTTGTGAAATTTATTAAGCAATATTAGTGAGATTAATTAGTAGCTTAATCCTAGTTTCAAATCATTAATCTCAAGGGACAAGAGGGGTATTAGATGAATGCTTCAAGGACAAAATTTTAAGTTAGGGAAGCAAGTAGCTTGAGGGACATGGGTGGAAAGAAAAGTTTAATTGGTGGGCAAAATTGTAATTTTAAGTGAGGTATGTGCTTCTACTCCGCCCTAGTGAGCCAACTTAGGGGGGGTATAGAAGCCCCAAACCAACTTGCTTTAGCTACTAAAAAGAAGAAGAAAAAGGGGAGAAAGAGGGCAAGGAAACCGCAACCAAAAAAGTGAGTATTTTTTATGATTTTGCTGAGTTTTACTTGATTCTCTTATGGATTATGAGTGAGCTTCTTTTTCTCCTCAATCTAACTGGTTTAAAATCTTAATTTGGAGTTGTTTTGAGAGCTGAAATGAGGGGGAAAACTGAACCCTAGAGGAGGAGATAATTTTCAGATTTTATTAAATTTTGATGAAATTGATTGAGGGCTATTGTTTGCTTTGAAATTCTGGTTGGTTCCATGGTTAAATCTTGAGTTTTTGTGATGGTTTAAGTGCTGAAAATAGGGGACATGCTGCCAAGATTAAGAGGGAGGATTAGGGTTAAGATATTGTTAAGGAATCAAGCTTAAACAAAGATTAAAAGTGACACTTGTAAGGTTGAAACAAAATTCAGCAAGTTGGAGGCTTTGGCTGAGCACTTTAGGCTGCTAAAATGAGCCCTAATTTAAGGTTAAAAGATAGCTTAAGAAATGGTTAAAGTTGAATAAGAAAGAGCCAAATAAGAGGCCAAAATTTAGTATAAGTTAGTTACACTCAAGTAATGAGAAGTAACATTCTGAAAATTAATGAGCAGAAAAGGGGTGTTTAATAGATGTTTTGGAGTAACTTTAAAACTCCCAAGGAAGGGCATGAAATGTCTAAGAAAATGGTAAGAAAAGAGTAGCAAGATGAGGGCACAAGTGAAGCAAAAAATGGCTTAAAGGCTTGAGCAAAACGAAAGAAACTAAGTCAAGAATTGAAATAATTATTTTCTATTTTTGATCATGCTTTCATGAGCATCCAGAGCATTTCTTTAACCTTGCATATATTCCTCAAATATGAGAGTAGAGTAAACCCAAGTAACACTTCAATCAGACAAGACCAATAGGCAGTATACACTGTGAGTAGTATTCTTTCTAATATTAGATTTCATAAAATGTATTTTTATGCTGAACGTGAATTAGTTTTCTAACGTGTATATTTTAATAAGAAAATGAAACAGAATAGTCTATATTATAAGTTCTAATACGTATTTTTTGTGTTTCGCATTCAGTTTTGATATGTTGGGTAGCAACTTGAGCAGTGGCATATCTACATGACTTTAACCTACTGAGGTCCAGACACCACTGGTTATGACGGTTCAACCATGGAGTGGTGACTCATGGTATCGGTTACATGGCATAATAGTGCCCAATAGAGTTTTGCCCTTATAAGGGCCAGTAATATTTTATTATTTTCATGTCCTCTGGTTCGTCTATGGTGCACAATAGACTAGAGTTGTATGTGATGTAATTAATATTTATGATTCTCAAACATCTTATGTTTTATGATGTATCATGGATTTGATGCTGTAGTAGGCCAAAAATTAAATTGATTCTTTGCATCATCATTGTCATTATCATCATTATTATTATTATTATGCTTTTAATGTTTGAAGTGTTCAGCGTACAAAATTAAGATATATGTATGATTATCAACCCTATTTATTTCTACTAAATTTAGATTGTGTGCCATTCATTGAGATTGGAATCTCGACACTTCCTTTATCATGTAGATATTGAAAAGTTATAGCTAGTGTGCATAGCTCTCGCACCATCTACATCAGACATCCATCTAGAGCATACTAGTTGGAGGTTGGGCCTGTCAGTAGAGTTGTATAGTCAGTGTACAGTTGATGTATTTTAAGTTAGATAAGAATGGTTGTATAAAGAGCTCTAGTGGGGGAAATGTTTAGAGAATAATCCTGTTTAGCATGAAGTATTTTATCTTTTGGTTTTATACCTATGAGTATCAGATATGTTGTTTTTAAATTATATTTTCAGTATTATTTTTGAGACTTACAGTTTTTCTAGTTTGAGCCAGATATGATAGGGGGTTATAGTGGTTGATACTCTGTTGTGTTTTCCAAGCACGGGAGTATTGAGCATTGCCCCACTGTCATACCTCTCTTAGTCATTCAAGAATGGGGTGTGACAATTTAATTGGTATTAGGGTAGAGATTTTAGGTTAGTGGGGCAAGAATATTAGAGTCTAGTCTTATGTAGAGCATATGCACGAGCATTTGCATTCTAATGTATACATGTTAGGAACATTGTAGGAATCATGGTTGACAAGAGAAGGAGCAAGGGTAGGCATGCTAAAGGATGGAGAGTAGGCCAAACTTCTAGGGATTCATCTAGCATAGCATCATCCACCCTTGGGGGAGGTGGGCCCCTCGTAAATGCATACTAGCCCACCTAGAGGCCCACCTCCTCAAGAGATTGTGCCACAGGCACCAACACCACTAGCTACTTTAGTATCCCCAGAGATTGCTACTATTATAGCACAGGTGGGGGGGGGGGGGTGGTCATGGCATCTAGTTTGGCTACCTAGAAATCAGGGCTTGAGGTAGAAAAGATTCTGGACAGAGTTTGGAAGTTAAGGGCTATAGTATTCCATGGTCTAACCCCATGAAGGTCGAGGAATAGATTAAGAGGGTGGAGAGAGTATTTAACCTTATGAGTTACACTAAGGAATAGAAGGTGCAGAATACTACTTTCTTGATAGAGGGGAGAGCACATCAGTGGTGGGATGCTTATACTTTGAGATAGCTAGCAAGAGAGGTGACTAGTTAGGTAGAGCATAAAGTAGAATTTTGATAATCAATATTTTCTTGTAATTTACCAGGATAAAAAGATGAGGGAGTTTTTAAACGTAACGCAAGGAAACATGACTGTGGTGTGAGTATGAGGCAAGATTTATAGAGTTGTTCAGCTCTACTCAGTCTTTTGTTGCAGATGAAGGAAATGAGTGTCGATTGTTTGAGAATGAATTGAGACTAGAAATTAGTGCAAAGACTAGAATGCAGAGGCACACTATTTTCTCAAACTTCACTAAGGATGCCACTAGGGTAGAGGAAAGAGAGGTAGATTTCACCAGCAAAAGGCAGGTAAGGTTGAAAAGGAGTGCCTCGAGTGGAGTGCCAGACAGGAGAGAGGGATTGTTTTAGAAGAAGCCCATTATGATTGTGCCTCCAGATTGAATGGTTGAGATGCCATCAATGACAGGTATAAGATCTATGTCTATTTCTAGCCTTGCATCGAGAGGACTTTAGGCTTGCAGCAACATTAGCATTGTCACACCTCACCCTTGACTAACTGAGTGAGACATGACAACAGGGTAATACCCGACATTCCATTGTGTTAAGAATTACAGTAAAATATCATGCACTATAACCCTTATCATATCTAACTTAGATATTAACCTATAACTAGACCTGCATGCTTGGAAATTATTTTTCATAATAAAAAATTCTAACTCATTTCTTGGAACATGAACATAACTATTATATATTAATATTTTTAGAATTTTGGGACCACATATAGTCATATCATTACATCCCCAAACTCAGCCAATACGAAAACTATACAATAACTCTTTAACTATTGACAAGCTCAACCTCACTACTATACGCTGATGGAGACTGTGGAAATGTGGATGCAGGCTAGCTAGTCCCCTCAAAATCTGCATGATGAAATAAGTGATGAGACTACAATCCTAGTAAATGTAACAAAAACTAAGCTTAGTGAAATAGATAGATTTTGTAGTAAATAAATATATCTGCATATCCTACATTCAACGTGTCAACGTTAAAAGTATAAAAATAATCCTATGAGAATAAATTATTTATCTAAAAATTTGCCAATATCAAACCATGGTAAAAACATAAGCATGAAACAAATATAAGCATATAGAGTTGTCAGTGTACACAAACGAGATGTTAACTGTTAGTTCAAGGCTATAAAATCATAAAAACATATCAAGCGTTACTACACTAGACAGCCAATACCATGGGTCACCCTCCAGGCCTATATACTATCTAGCCTTGTGCTACGTACTTCACTGGGCCGTGAAATAATAATAATCATGTAGAACTACTTCCTGCCTTAGTGGTTGCTTGATGTATCAAAACTGAATGCCTCGACACTAAAGAATGTGTTGAGAAATCATAACATAACTATACTATTTCTATTATTCATATAAAAATATGCATGTTGGAATAGAATCACTTTTTGGCATAAAACATGTAAAAATGTTCGATATTAGAAGTATCACTCACCACTGGTGCTAAATATTGAGGTCATGCGGTCTTGTCTGACTGAGCTACTACTTGGGTCTACTTTGGTTTTTTATACATGGTGATCATGTTAACTAAAGTAATGTCATAGATGTTCATGAGTGCCTGGCTTGAATAGAAAATAAAATGATTGATTCTTAATTTTAGTTACTCTCACTTAGGTTTTTAAGCTACTTTCTATTAAACTAATACCCTCATCTAGTGGCGATTTCCTCACCCTCTCTTAGCTTATTTCATGCCCTTCTAGAGGTGGTTTAAGCGCCCTCAAAAATAGTCCTCAAACCTCATATGTTTAGCTCCAAAAATTCAGCACATACTAACCCCTTACTTAGATTTGGTTTATCCAACTTAAACCTAGTTTTCGGTCTTTAGCCCTAATCTCCCACCAATTACTAATCACTTTTTAAGCCATTTATTGGCATCAAAGTACAGCCAACTTAAAGCCATTTCTACACCCCAGAAGGCTCGGCCAAGACAATTAGGTTGTTGAAATTTGTTTTAACTACCTAAACCCAACTTTAACATTGTTTTAAGCCTAATTGCTTAACCTTAATCCATCCCTAATCTCCTCATAGGAAATGGGCAGCATCTCCCCTGTTTTCTGCAGCCAAAACACCTCCAAAACAGCAAAGAAAACCATGAAAATGATTGAAAACTCAACTCTACCCAAGCCCTCAATCAATTTTGCAAAAACACAACAAAATCAAACTTTTCTTTTCTACTTAGAGCTTCAGTTTCTCTCCTAAAATTCAGCACTTAGATAGCTTCAAATCAAGAAAATAAACCAATTAAATTGAAGGGAAACAAGAGATCTACCATAATCCACGAAAAGATTGCACAAAAACTAAAAAAATCTAGAAAATCACCAAGTTTCCTACCTTGCTGAGGTTTGGTTTCTCCCTTGCTCTTTGTCCAGCTGTTCTCCAGATTTTTCTGGAATATGCTAGCTGCTCTAGCAGCTTATATAGTCCCCATAGTTAGCCAAAGCACATAGGTGAAGCACACACCTTCTTTTAAATGTAAAATGACCATTATATCCATGCTACTAAAGATTTTGTTCCCTTGTGTCCCATTCACCTGCTTGCTTCCCTAACTTACCATATTGCCCTTGAATTAGTCATCTAATGCCACTCTTGCCCTTGTAGTTTAGTGGTTTAAAACTATGGTTAAGTCACTAATTAAGCTCACTAATATCACTTAATGAAAATTAACCATTTTGTATCAACTTCTAGGGTCTTTTTTTCCAAATTTTTGCCTTGTTTTCAAATAAATTTTCACTCCCAAAATAAACTCATTTCCTCATACCTCTCAAGGCCATAATAACATTCTCCAAGTGCATAAATAAGAAATATTAAATTAATTCTCAACTGGTTAACAAATCTTACAAGTTATGTTAGGAATGCTAATGTATATACAAAAATGCAAAGAATAAAAATAATGAAACGAGTGAGGTTGGTTTTGAGTTTAGAATGTTATAATTCTACCCCCCTTAAAGAATTTTGTCATCGAAGTTCATTTATCTAAAGTCCAAAATAAGTAGGGGTATTTGGCCTTCATCTCATCTTTCTTCTCTAAGGTCTTCTCCTCCTTATTTTGAGTTCTTCACAATACTTTAACCAATGGTACTTGCTTCGAGCATAGCTATTTAACTTCTCTACTCAAAATCTAAACTAGTTTCTATATGTTAAATCTTCTTTTAACCGAATAGGTTAATTATGGAGGATATGGCTAGAACCATGTATGTATTTCCTCAATGTAGATATGTAGAAAACTAGGTGGATTTAGGATAATTTTGGTGGTAGTGCTGACTTGTAGGTAACTGGCGCAACTTTTTTTACAACCTCATGCGGTCCAATGTATCTGGGTTTAATTTGCATTTTTTGCCAAATTTGAGTACACTCTTGAAGGAGAAACTTTCAAAAATACCTTATCACCTACATTGAAACTGACGTTCTTATGCTTTGGGTTAAATAGCTCTGGACCCAATGATTTCCTTTAACCTTTCTCATCCCAATAGATGGGCATCCTACACTTTTTGCCATAAAGTGCCTTATAAGGTGCCATACTCAGACTAGAATGGAAGCTATTATTTGGAAGTAAACTCGACTAAGGGTAAATGCTCATCCCAACTGCCAGAAAACTCTATCACACATCCACGCAACATATCCTCTAAGGTCTGAATGGTTCTCTTTGATTAACTATCTATTGTTAGCGAAAAGCAGTATTGAAATGTGATTTGGTTTCTATAGTCCTCTACAAACTAGGCCAAAATCTCAAAGTAAATCTCGAATCTCTATCTAATACAAGAGACACTGGCACCCCTTGTCTGCTCACAATTTCATCAACATATAACTTGGCTAACTTATCCAAGAAGAAAGAGGTCGTAACTAGTTTTAAGTGGGGCTGATTTGGTCAATCTGTCTACAATAATGTACACTGCATCATTCCCTCTCTTGGTAACTAGCAAACTCATGACAAATCCATATTTATGTGCTCCATTTCCACTCTAGAATAGGCAAAGGCTGTAATTTGTTTACTGGCCCTTGATGCCCTACCTTCACTTGTTGGCAAACAAGGCATCTTGAAACAAATTTACTATATCTTTTTTTTATCCCATTCCACCTGTAGTTTTGCTTGAGGTTGTGGTACATCTTTATGCTCCTTGGGTGCATAGCGTAAGTTGAACTACGCACATCTTTCATGATCTACTATCATAAATCCTTAACCTTAGGCACACAATCTATCATGATACATTAATGTGCCATCTTCCTTGTCATGACCCGGAGCGAGATCCATTGCCAGCACTAGGGTTAGGATAATTCCAACCCCACAAGCCTTTCATATGCAGAAGCAATTAAATAAATTAAAACAGTAAAGTCAAACATAACATAGAGTCAAACATAACCCATATCGGGAATTCTAAAGTTGAACCGACCATGAAATAGTCATAACATCACTGAACTGGATCTTAAACTCATTAAACTGGCAATGAAACCCACTAAAACAACCATAAAACCCACTGAACTGGCTCTAAATCCATTGAACTAGCCGTGAAACTCACTGAACCAATCATAAAATTCACTGAATCGGCCATAAAACACATTGAACTAGTCATACCAGTGTTGAACCAATCATTAAAAACCCTAATCTCTCGATATTTCCATTGAACTAGAAGGTTTATCCTTGAACCAGCAGTTAACTAGTTGGTTTATTTATTAATTAATCTTATTGTGCCTTGAACTGAAAATAAACTAATTTTTCATTCTCTGGCATTTATAAATTTATTTATTTAATTAATTTAATTACTGATCTAGATCTAGAATTTGGATCCTGTCCCATACTAAACCAAGAACCCAAAAACCCAGAACCCAAATCCAGGTATTGGCTTGGCCCATTGGCCATGACCCAGACCTACCATTACTAGTTATGCCTAGACTCATCTGGGCCAGCCCATTCATGGCCAACTAAAATAACCCAGCCTGTAATTAGTCCAGCCTAATTGGCCTAAACCTGAGACCTAAGCCCAACTCAAATTTCAGCCCACAAGAACCTAGCCCAAGCCCAAGTTAGGCTTGGCCCAATTTGGTCCAGAAGGGCAGACACGATTCACAATCAGGTCTATCTTCTTGACCCAAAATTTTGCATAAAAGCTAAAAATTGTTGTCCCAAAAGGCAACCCAAGAGGGGGAGTGAATTGAGTTTTTATCACGGAAGCTAAGTAAAAAAAAAAAATTAAAAGATTGAATACAATTCACCCAAAGTAAATATAAATAATTATAAATAAAATAAAGAGAGTAAGAATAGGAGATGCAAACTCTTTTATAGTGGTTCGACTTACTACCCAAGTCTGCGTCCACTCTCTCGAGCTCCAATCAGTCGAGGTTTCATTAAATCCCTTGCACTTGACGGAGGCAAGAAATCTCGAGTACAAACAAAGTTCCTTGCATTTGGCAGAGGGAATAAATCTTGATTACAAAGTCTTTGATAAGGTGAGCTTTAGACACCAATACAAATGGTAATGAAGATGAAGTAAAAATGTAGTAATTCCTCTTAAGTAGGATTATCTACCACATATGTACAAAATAATTTCACTGCAAAGAGGCATTTTCAAGAATAAAACAATTTACTCTATACACTCTTTGATTTAGTAATAACTAATGTAGCACAAAGAATTTTAGAGAGAGATTGAGGAGGCTTTAAGAGCTTCTTCTTACATGCTTCTCCCTTCAATCTATGCTTTTTTTATAGGCAAAAATACCAAAGAGACGTTGGAGAGACGTTAGCCTTTGTGGAAGACAAAATCATTTGTCAACAGTAATTGCACATATGTTCTTTTCAAAAATTCAAATAAAATGGCTTTGAATGTTTAAAATTCTTAAAAAATTCTTGAACACTCTTCAACAAGTCTAGTTTCAAACACCGTTTAAGAGAAATGATCAAAATTTCAACAACATGCCAAACTATAAAATTACTTTTGATAAAAGTTGTTGGCTAAGTTAAAATTGTCTAAAAATTTGAATTTGTCTTCAAAAATTACAAATTATATATTTTTGAAAAGCTTATAACATCTATTTTCATTCAAAATTAGATTTGTACAAATATGACTTTTATATTTTGAGATATTGTAAAAATATTATAATATACTCATTTTATCTGTGAACAGTATAACTCAGTAAAATGGTCTACTTTGAAAAATTATATCTATCAATCTTTAATTGTAAAATGTGCATATTATATGTATTTAAAGCTCAGCACGTCTATGTTTCAAATAAATTTAATTTAGAATTTTATTCATGCCATAAATTATATTTTTCTATTTAAAACCTATATCGTGCAGATTTCAAAAATGACTTTTTCATAATACAATATATAAAATTAATATAAAAAACTGCTTTGTTATAGAAAAGTATATGAGATAAATTATACATCAAAATACAGTTATTTGAGTATAGTTTCATATAAAAATAACCTTGCTATTTTTAAAATTTTATATAATAGGATACGATCAATTTACTACATACATGTTTACTTTGACAATTTCACTTTGTAGCACATGTAGCGCATATATTTTCAAATAATAAACTCAACAATACAATTATTTGTCCATATTTTTCTTATATATATATATAAAATAATTTAATTTATTTTGTCATTATCAAAATAAATATGAAATCTTGAGACTAACAATCTCCCCTTTTTTGGTGATGACAAAACAAATATGCAGTGCAAGATATCTATCAAGAGCATATCATGTAAATTCTCCCCCTTTCTGATATCATCAAAAAGATAAACTATATAAGCTCCCTCTCAATATATGCATGAAAAATATTTAGAGACTTTCCCCCTTAAAAAATAAATTGATGCAAATAATATTAACTATATACTTGAGTCTATAAGACTAAGTTCTCTTTGATAAAACAAAATCTTTTATTCATTAAGAGGTTTTGTAAAAATATCCGCTAATTGATATCCGGCATTAACAAATTCTAGTGTTATGTCACATTTTTAACATGATCTTTGAAGAAGTGATGTCTAATATCAATGTGTTTCATTCTTGAGTGTTGAATAGGATTCTTAGAGATGTTGATGGCACTAGTATTGTCACACTTAATAAGAATGTGTTCATAATTAAGTTCAAAGTCTAGCAAAGTGTGCTTCACCCATAAAATTTGTGTACAACAACTTCTCGTAGCTACATATTCTGTTTCGGCCATAGATAAGGCAATCAAATTTTGTTTCTTACTAGCTCAAGAAACTAAAGATTTTCCAAGAAAATGACAAGTTCCACTAGTACTTTTTCTATCTAATTTATATCCTCCAAAATACGCATCCAAAATAACTAGTAAGTTCAAAGGAGGTTCCTCTAAGATAAAATAATTATACATTTATAGTTCCTTTAAGATATTTAAGAATTTTTTTGATGGCATGCAAATGAGATTTTTTGGGCTTTCTTGAAGTCTAGCACACAAACAAACATTAAACATGATATCAGGACGACTAGCAGTTAAGTACAATAAACTATCAATCATACCTCTATATAGCTTGATGTCTATAGGTTTTCCATTAATATCTTTATCAAGTTTGATTGAGGTACTCACAGGAGTTCTCATGATTTAGAGAATTATTAATTCCAAATCTTTTAGTAGCTTTTAGTGTACTTAACTTGATTTATCACAATCCTTTCTTTGAGTTATTTTATTTGAAAACCAAGGAAGAAATTCAACTCACCCTTCATGCTCATTTCAAATTCATATTGCATAGATGAAGCAAATTTTTCACATAAAGATTCATTAGTAGCTCCAAAGATAATATCATTTATATAAAATTTAACAATAAGTAACTCACAATTTTTCTTTCCTTATGAATAAAGTATTATCCACTTTTTCCATTGAAAATTTTATTTCTAATAAAAATTTTGAAAGCCCTTCATACCATGATCTAGATGCTTATTTTAAAACCATATAAAGCTTTTGAAAATTTGTAAACATGATCTATATATTTCTCATTTTCAAAACCCGTGGTTGTTCAACATAAACTTTTTCAACTATAAAACCATTTAGAAAGGTACTTTTAATATCTATTTGAAATAATTTAAAATTCATATGAGATACAAATGCAAGTAATATTCTAATAGCTTCAAGTCTAGCTACGGGAGTAAAAGTCTCTCTATAATCTATTCCTTCTTCTTGATTGAAACTTTGAGCTACAAGTCTTGCCTTATTTCTAACTATATTACTAGATTTATCAAGTTTATTTCTACAAACCCATTTGGTTCCAATAACTGTATGATTACTAGGTCTAGACACTAATTCCCAAACTTTATTTCTTTCAAATTGATTCAATTCTTCTTGCATAACTAAAATCCAATTTTCATCATTAATAGCATCATCAATAGTTTTGGGCTCAATTTGAGAAATAAATGACAAGTGTTTACAAATAATTTTCAATTGACTTCTAGTCTTTCTACAATCATTAGGATCACCAGTAATTTGTTCTATAGGTGACTAGATTTATACTTCCAAATTTTTGGCAAATCATTATGTGGAGTTTCATCAAGATTTTCTATACTAAGGGAATTTTCAATTTTTTTCCTATAATTAATATTTAAATTAACTAAATCATCTTCAGCATCATTATATATGACTTTATGCAAAAATAGATCAATTTCATCAAATGTAACATGTATAGATTCTTCAACTATATTAGTTCTTTTATTAAAAACTCTATAAGCCTTACTAGTAGTAGAATAACCTAAAAATATACTTTTATCCATTTTGCATCAAATTTACCAAGATTATCTTTAGTATTTAAAATAAAACATTTATACCCAAATACTTTAAAATAATCAATCTTAGGTTTTCTATCAAACCAAAGTTCTAAAAGGTTTTTTTTAAGAATTCGTCTAATAAGAACTTGATTTAAAACATAACAAGCCGTATTTACCACTTCGGCTTAAAAATATTTAGGTAGCTTATACTTATTAAGTATAGTTCGAGCCATTTCTTATAATGTTCTATTTTTTTCTTTCAACAACTCTATTTTGTTGTGGAGTTCTAGGTGTAGAAAAATTATGCTCATATCCATAAGTATTACAAAGATTTTCAAATTCATTATTTTCAAATTCCCCACCATGTTCACTCATAATTTTGAAGTCATATACCTTTCTCATTTTGAACTCTTTACAAAATTTTAAAAATTGAGAACATGCTTCATTCTTGTGAGTCAAAATAATACCCAAGTAAATCTTGAAAAATGATCAACAATTACAAAAGTATAGAGTTTTCCACCAAGACTAGCAATTTGAGAATGTCCAAATAAATCTAAATGTAAGAGTTGTAAAGGACTACATGTAGAAGCTATATTTATAGATTTAAAAGAAGTTTTTCTTTATTTTCCCAATTGGCGATGAGCACAAATTTTGTTTTTATCAATTTGAGCTTAGGTAGGTCAATGAGTAATTGTTTCTTGAAAGTTTAGAAATTATATTCATTCTTCAATGACCTAATCTTCTGTGCCATAACAAGAATCATCATGTAATGCACTCAAACATTTCACATTTTGTTCAACCAAATTATCAAAATCAATAGTATATACATTTTCATCTTTTAAGACAACAAATACTATAGTATTATTCTTATTAAAAACCTTGCATGTGTTATCTTGAAAATAATTTTATAACCTTTATCACATAATTGACAATACTAAGCAAATTATGTTTTTAAGCCATCAACAAACAAAATATTATCAATAATGAGGGAGTTAGGGTTACCAATTTCTCCAATACTAATAATATTGTCTCTAAAAGTCACATACCTTCCATCTATTTTCGAAATAGAATTAAATTTTGTGTGATCCCTTGTCATATGTCTTGAGCATCCACTATCCAAAAACCATTTATTCTTCCTTGTGGTGCTTTTCACACAAATCTCCTACAAAAATAAATTAGGTTCTGATTTTTTGTACTCAAACTTTCATGGGTTCAACAATGTTAGCATATGTTCCTTTAGAAACCCAAATAGATGTAATGTTACATTTTTCTTTGCATTTGTAATCATTTGAAGCTAAAATATGTTTAGATCCAACTAACAATTTTCTTTTTAATGAGCAATCACATGCATAATATCCTTTTCCACCACAACAATAACATGTAATAAAAGGACTATATTGATGAGAGTTTTTTACAAAGTAGTTTTTATAAAACTTTTGTCCTTGACAAGCTTTGTATCCTAATCTAGTTTTATCAACACTATATCTTTGAGTAACAAGTAATTTATTCAAAGTTTCCTTTCCTTGAGTAAATTTAGATAAAGTATTTGTAAGTTCTTCAACTTTTTTTTTAATATATTATTCATTTCATTTTTAGATATAGAAGCAAGTTGGGTTTTCAAACTATCATATTCATTTTTCAAACTAGCATTTTCATTAGAAATATTTGAAAACTTCTTTTTCAAGTTTTTATATTTCTTTCCAAGAGTTGTTAATTCATTTTGTAATTCATCACATATATATAATAGCTCATCATAAGATAAATTAGAAGTGCTAGAAGTAGAAGAAGATGAGTTTACCTCATTATCACTTTCTCTAGTAGCCATGAGACATAAGTTAGAAATGTCATTTCCACTTAATTCTTCCACTAAGTTACTTTCATCACTTAGATCTCAAGTGGTAGTTTTCATGACTTCTTTTTCCTTTTTCTTTTTCTTTAGAAGTGGACAATCCAGTTTTATATGCCCATGTTTCTTGCATTTATAGCATACAATATCTTTCTTAAAAAAATTTTCTTTTTGATCACCTCTCATTTGTCTCCTTTCAAATTTCTTCTTTTTGAGTAGTTTAGTGACTCTTTTTTACAAGATATACAATTTTATTATCACTTTCTACTTCACTATCATTAGAGTTTTCTTTCATAGTAGACTTTAGTGCAATACTCCTTCCTCTTTTTGATTCTTTATCCTCTTCATTTCTTTGAGTCATTTCATAGATCATTAGTGATCTTAGAAGCTCTTTAATTGACACTTTGGAGAAATCTTTTGCCTCCTGTATAGTGGTTACATTTGGAGCCCAACTCTTGGGAAGTATCTTAAGAATTTTCTTGATAAGAATTTCATCACTAAAATTTTTACCAAGAGAAATCATGCCATTAATAGTATCCGTAAATTAAGTATACATATCTTTTATAGATTTATTTGATTTCATCATAAAGAGTTTATATTCATACTTGGGTATATTGGGTTTTGTGTCCTTAACTCTACTCGTACCTTCATGTGTTATTTCAAGTTTTCAAATACTTTTGCCATTTTACAAGTAGAGACTCTATTAAACACATTTCTATCTAGTGCACAAAATAATATATTCATAACTTTTGAATTAGTTATAAAATCTTTCTTGTCATTTTCATCCCAATCATTTTTATCTTTGGCAACGACTATATTATTTTTAACTACCATGGAGTGTTGTATCCTTCTTCAATAATATTTCAAATATAATACTCAATTTGTTGAAGATAAATAGTCATCCTAATTTCCAATAACCATAGTCACTACCATTAAAGAAAGGTGGTTTAATAATAGATTGACCCTCCATAACTCTATGTGCACCAATAGTTGCCATAATTTGTGACCTTATTCTAAAGACTTGTTAAGATCAATATTTAGAATTTTGTTCTAATACCAATTATTGTCCCAAAAGGCAACCCAAGAGGAGGGGAGAGGTGAATTGGGTTTTTATCGTGGAAGCTAAGTAAAAAAAAAAATTAAAAGATTGAATACAATTCAACCAAAATAAATATAAACAATTATAAATAAAATAAAGAGAGTAGGGATAGGAGATACAAACTCTTTTATAGTGGTTTGACTTGCTACTCAAGTCTACGTCCACTCTCTCGAGCTCGAACTGGCTTAGGTTTCTCTAAATCTCTTACACTTGACGGAGGTAAGAAATCTCAAGTATAAACAAAGTCTCTTGCACTTGGCAGAGGTAAGAAATCCCAATTACAAAGCCTTTGATTTGGTGAGCTTTAAACATCAATACAAATGGTAATGAAGATAAAGTAGAAAGTGTAAATCCTCTTAAGTAGGATTAGTTACCACTCATGTACAAAATAATCTCACTTCAAAGAGGTACTCTCAAGAATAAAATAATTTGCTCTATGCACTCTTTGATTTTAGTAATAAACAATGTAGTACAAAAAATTTTAATGAGAGATTGAGGAGGCTTTGAGAGCTTGTTCTTATATACTTCTCCCTTCAATCTATGCTCCTTTTATGGGCAAAAATATCAAAGAGACGTTGGAGAGATGTTGGCCTTTGTGAAAGATAAAATCATTTGTCAATAATAACTGCATATATGCTCTTTTCAATAATTCAAATAAAATGGCTTCGAATATTTAAAAATTCTTAAAACATTCTTAAACACTCTTCAATGAATCTAGTTTCAAACACAAAAAGAATTATTGAATTATCGTGCACCGTTTAAGAGAAATAATCAAACTTTCAACAACATGCCAGACTGTAAAATTGCTTTTGACAAAGTTGTTGGCCAAGTTCAAAATTGTCTAAAAATTTGAATTTGTCACCAAAAATTACAAATTATATATTTTTGAAAAGCTTATAACGTCTACTTTCATTAAAATTTGATTCATATAAATTTGACTTTTATATTTTGAGATATTGTAAAAATACTATGGTATACTCATTTTATTTGCTAATAGTGTGACTTAGCAGAATGGTCTATTTTGAAAAATTATATCTATCAATCTTTAAGTAAAATGTGCATATTATATATATATTTAAAGCTTAGTACCTCTATTTTTCAAATAAATTTAATTTAGAATTTTATTTATACCATAAAGTATATTTTTCTATTTAAAACTTATATTGTGTAGATTTCAGAAATGACTTTTTCATAATACAATATATAAAATTAATATAAAAAACTGCTTTTTTATAGAAAATTATATGAGATAAATTATACATCAAAATAAAGGTATTTGAGTATATTTTCATATAAAATTAACCTTGCTATTTTTGTAATTTTATATTATCAGATATGATCAATTTACTACACATATATCTAATTTGACAATTTCACTTTGTAGCACATGTAGTGTATATATATCTTCAAATAATAAACTCAACAATATAATTTGTTCATATTTTCCATTATACATATAGATATATATAAAATAATTTTAATTTGTTTTGTCATTATCAAAATAAATATGAAATCTTAGGACTAACAAAATTTGCTGAATGAAAAATTTTACAAATTACCTTGAATTTCTCAATTTTCTTGTAAATTGATTTTTCCATGTTGCTCGAAATTGGCTACTGAATGTTGCAAATGGACTTAAACAAGTTATAATCGGTTGGAATTGGTACAATTAAGCTCAAAAGGAACAAGTAATGGCGGACGAACAAGAAAGAAAAACTAGTCAAAATTTGAGAAACCTTTGAGCCTATTTGCAAAATTGATCTGGGGCTTTTGTAAATCCTTCTCCATCACACACGAATCTATAAAGATTTTAACAGAAAACGTAAAAATTGATTGAATTTTTTACGATCATTACTCGTGGATCTGAACATTATAGGCGTTTAAGATCCATTTTGTTAGTTTTGCAATTTGGTCCCTGTATTTTGGTCTTTATGTGATCCTGTCCCTAGAAACTCTAATGCTTTATGCTTAGCTCCCTAAAAGTTCTATTTTGTTCAATTCAGCCCCTAAATTGTTTTCAACTAAACCCCTAAATTCCTATTCCTTTTAATTACACCCTTAATATTTAATTTATTTTAATTAAACCCAAAATTTGGGGTTTTACATTCCTCCACTTTAAACTCATCTTTCTTGCCGTTCTTAGCTTCCTCAACTATCTTCAATAACTGGGCATCTTGCATTTAAGTTGTTTTAATTTGAGTTATCAGAGTAGGCCTAATGTGAAATCTGACTAACCAAAATCCCTGATCACTCACTGATAACTTGGCATTCAAAGCTCTTAGCTCAACTAACAAAAGAACATACATTGCCCAAAGATTATACAAAGTACCAAAAGATTTTCCATTGAAGATATCTACTACCACATTAGCCTTCCCTCGATGGTTTTTAATAATATGATCATAATTTTCAATAATTCCAGCCATCTTTTCTGCCTGAGATTTAGCTCCTTCTAAGTTAAAATATGTTTAAGGCTCATATAATCTGTAAATATTTGGCAATATTCTCTGTAAAGGTAATGTGTTCAGATTTTTAAAGTAAAAACAACTACAACTAAGTCAAGATCATGAGTGTGACAGTTTTGCTTGTGTGGCATCAACTGTATAAAAGTATAGACTATAACCTTCCCTTCCTACATCAACACACAAACTAGCCCCTTCCTAAAGGCATTATTGTAAACCGAAAGCCAATAGAGTTTTGAGGAGCTGAGGTAGAGATTGATAACCGCCCCACTACTCACACTTCCGGTCAACAGTAAAGGTTATGTGATTTATGATGATGCCTCGTGTAAAGGATTAGCTTGTGTACTTATGCAAGAGGGGAATGTGATTTCCTATGCTTCCAAACAGCTTAGGTCACATGAGTTGAATTATCCTGCGTACAATTTAGAGTTGGCTGTTGTAGTTTTTGCACAAAAAATTTGGCGGCACTATTTATATGAGGAAAAATGTCAAATTTTCATGAATAACTAAAGCTTGAAGTATATTATGACTCATAAAAAGGTTAAACCTAAGGCAACAAAGGTAGATAGAGATTATCAAGGATTATAATTATACTATTGAATACCACCCAAGCAAGGAAAATGTGGTCGTAGATGCATTAAGTTGAAAATCTTCAGATACTCTATCACATGTTAGAACAATAAACTTGCCTTTGTTGGTGGAACTAAGATATTTAAATGTTGACCTTTCAAATGAGGAATTTTGGAGCCTTGCTAGTAGAATTTCGAGTTAGACTGACTTTAGTAAAGCAAATATGGGAAACTCAGGCACCAGATCCTTAATTGAGAAAAATTGTGTCAGAAGTTAAAAATGGAGAGCAAAAGAATTTTAGATTAAAAGAAGATGGAACTTTGATGTTCAAGAATTGGGTATGTGTGCCAAAAGTTGGAGAAATTATGAATCAGATCATGGAAGAAGCACACTGTTTAGCTTATGTCATGCACTTATGAAGCACTAAGATGTACCAAAATCTAAAGCACAAATATTGGTGAAGCAGCATGAAAAGACAAATAGTGGAATACATTTCTAAATGTTTGGCATGCTAGCAAGTTAAGGTTGAACACCAAGGACTGGTAAGGAGGTTACAACCATTACATATACTGAAATGGAAATGGAAACATATTAATATGGATTTTGTATTAGGATTGCCAGCTACTAGGAGGGGAAATGATGCCATATGGATTGTGGTGGATCAATTGACCAAGTTAGCCCACTTCATCCTAGTTAAGAATTTTTTTTACTCTGCATAGATTAACTAAATTATATGTGGATGAAATTGTTTGTAGGTATAGGGTGCCAATATCTATTGTTTCAGATGGAGACCCCAGATTTGCTTCCAAGTTTTAGCCTAGTTTACAGAAGGCTTTGGGGATCAAACTTGAATTCAGCACTCCTTTTCACCCACAAATTAATGGGCAATTTGAGAGAACAATTCAAACGCTAGAGGATATGCTTCATGTTATGTATTGGAGTTTTTAGGTAGCTAGGATTAATGTTTACCTTTGATAGAATTTGCCTACAACAATGGCTTCCAATCTAGAATCAATATAGCTCTTTACGAGGCATTGTATGGCAGAAAGTGTTAGACTCCTATTTGTTAGGATGAGGAAGGAGAAAGATAGTTATTAGGCCTAGAAATAGTACAATCTACTATAGATTAGGTCAGAATAATCTAAGACTGACTAAAAGCAACTCAAGACATATAGAAGAGTTTTTTTGATCCTAGGCATAAGAAAGTACATTTGGAGCTAGGAGACAAGGTATTTGTGAAGGTGTCTCTGTGAAAAACTGTACTGAGGTTTAGTAAGAAAGGAAATTTTACTCCCAGATATATTGGGCCCTGCAAAGTAATAGAAAAAATTGGGCCGGTTGCCTACAAATTAGCCTTGCCATTAGAACTCTTGCAAATTCATAATGTATTCCATATTTCCATGTTGAGAAAGTACATATTAGATCTATCCCATGTTTACAGGCCCGACTAGTGGAATTGAAGGAGGACTTGTCTTATATTGAGCATCCACATATGGATCTTGAGCCAAGAAGCTAAGCGTTATGATTGAAAGAAGTCGCATTAGTAAATGTTCTATGGAGAAATCAGAATCGAGAGAAGATGACATGGGAACGGCAAGAAGACATGAGAATGAAATACCCATAACTATTCAAGCCACCAAAGAACTAAATTTCAAGGACGAAATTCTTTAAGAGAGGTAGAATTGTGACATCCAAAACTAAGAGATCCATGACTAACCTTGTGCTCTCATTGGCATACATATGCTAGCACATTTTAGAATTCATACATAACATTTTCTATATGGCATTGCATACACATTAAGGACATAACTAAGATTAAGGGCTCAGGATTTCTTGTTAATAACCTTACAAATTAGTGATAACTTCATTTGGGAAGTCTAATTGAAATAAAAATAAAACGAATGAAGGAATGTAGTGGAAATAAAATCAAAGGATTAAAAGGTAAGAATTAAGGTTAGAATATAAAGAAGATTTAAGCAAGGAAATTTAAAGAGGTTGATTAACCTAAAAACCTATTATCGGTTTGAAGATTTTCCAAGTTTAAGAGAGGATTAAATAAAGGATCGGTTTGAAGATTTTCCAAGTTTAAGAGAGGATTAAATAAAGGATTAAAGGTAGAAAAAGTTAAGGAAGCAAGTAGTTTAGTGGACAAAACAGCAAGAAAATCTTTAAATGAAAGACAAGTTGGTAATTTCACCAAATGGGGAGAGGTGTGTGCTTGAGGAGGTAGCTTGTGCTGCCTCAAAGTGGCTGACTTAGAAGAGGTATAAAAGCCCCACCTGCCTACTGGTTTGAGACATGAAGAGAAGAAGTAAAGAAGAAAGAAGAAGGGAAGAAAAAGAAAAAGGAAAATCGAACCCAGGGGAGGTAAGATTTATTGAGCTTTGGTTGTATTCTTGCAAGGCCTTGATTAAATTTACTTATGTTTGGGATAAGCTTTCTATGTGTGAGTGTATGTGTGTGTTTGATTTCATGGATTAACTGAAAGGTTGTTGCACCAAATTGGGAAGAGAAAATAGGGGAGGAAGGGCAGCTGAATCTAAACCTAGCATAGTTAGCAAATTTTGCTTTAGTTTTGTTAAATTGGTGCAAGTTCATGCAACCTTTTTGACTTAGCTCTAGAGTCTATGCAATATAAGAGACTAAATGGATGAACATTAAGCTTAATAGAGTGTTGAAACAAGGAGGAGAAAAGCCGAACCAAATTTGGTTAGAATTTCAAGGACATGTTAGCTTTGGATGAAACTTGTTTGAGTTCTTGTGATCCAGCTTTGATTCTTATGCAACTAAATAACTTATTTGATCGATTTTAGCCTTAACTAGGTGCTGAAAATAGGGGGAGAAACTGAGCCTTAAATGGGATTATTTATAGGGTGGAAAATTGCTTAAAAGGCTTGAATTGAAGCTAGAGTTTTGCTTAACTATAGACCAAAAGAAATTGTGTTGAGGGGCTGATGTTTGTCTTGGTCGAACCCCTTTAGAACTCTAAAACTTCATAAGTCAAAGGGAAACACAAAAGAGGATGTGAGTTTAAACTAATATTGCAAAGTGGGGGGTGAATTTTGGAAAGACCTTTAGGTAAATCCAAATGTTAGAGAAACTTAAATTTTAGGGAAGTAACTTAAAAGTCCTAGAACTTAAAGTGGGGGATGGAGATAACAAGAAATAAAGAGAGGCTTGTCTTCAAAGCTTGAAGCAAACCCTTGGCCAAACCCTAGTAAGCCTTGATCCTCCTCATTTTGAAGCAAGGTGTAAGAAAGAAGACCATTTTAATGTAATGGTGCAAAAACTAGTGAGTTAGGGGGGTTGTTAGCCAAAATTCTCACAAGATGAAATATGAAACTTTTGGACAATGGGATTAAGAAACTAAAGAGAGGTTGAGTAAGGGCTTAAATTATATCTTTAGGTGGCTAAACACAATGGGTTTAGGGGAGAACTTTTAATGGAATATATCTAATATAAATCTAAAAATTTAAGAAAAGTTATGAGGAGAGTAAAGAGCTCAATAAAATTTAAAATAAATGTTTGATCAATGGGTTAAAATAAATAACTAAAACTGAACTTGAAAGGAGCTTTGAATTGGCAAAAAAAGTGAACACAAGTTAGGGAAGTTCATCAGAATAGTGTGCGCTAGATTGAAGATTTGACAAAAAATGTAATATCATATATGTGTCTTCCATGCATTCATCCACATGTTACATAGTGTTAATTTGGCATATTTTGAACACATGGAAGTGGAGAATAGGCAAGAACAAGGCCTCGATTAGCTAGGTGCCACAAGTACTCTTTAGATATGATACTAGTAAGTGGTTTTTCCCCCTAAACTTCGTGTTTTCAAAAAAAAAAAAAGAAAGAAAGAAAGAAAGAAAATGATGTTATTTTCAAAATAATGATTTTATTTGCTATACTCTAGTTATATTCCTATAAAATAGCATTATGGATGTTTATTGAAATATATGCCTTTCTCCTGAACAATTTGTTGGGCAATCATATTTATGTGACAATATTACATAACTTATTACCTAGTGGGGCCACGCGACACCAACAAACTATGTTCCCTTGCCCAAGGGGATAGTGTCCCAAGGAACGAGCTTTAAGGCCAGTAACACCTCGTAGACTCTTTCTTCGGTGCAACTACAATTATGTGATTTTATTTCCTGTCTACTTGCAAATTAGACCACAAGCACATGATTTGAGCCACTGCATTTTTGCATTAATCCTTAGCTGTTTATGCATTTTAGTTATGGTTAGATATGGAGACTCAACGAGTGAGATGGTTATGGTTTTAAAGGAAATGAAAGGCTAAGTTGCTGCATGATGTTGTGTATTATGTTGATATATGGGGTCTTTTATGAATTAGCTTTCTAGACCTTTCCTTTACTTGCAAGAATTTTATGAATTGATGATACTTGTATGATCATATGAACATGTTCCTATTTTCCTAAATTTAGCAAGAGGACTATTCACTAAGTTGTAAGTCTCATTCCTTATTTTATTTTCTAGGGTCAGGCAACGTTAGCCAATATCAGTGACATTCACATCACTTGCACTAGCATTCCTAGAGTAGTAAGGTTGGGCCGAGGTTGTGTAGCTATCTTTGGGATAGACAACTGAGTATGGACTCTGTATATGTTGGAGATATATGTGTAAAAATAGTGAAGTGATGTACACATTCTTAGCATTGCACGTTAGCATCCATTTATATGCTTTAGTTTTATGTTTAGTATAATATGTTAGATTGTTTGGTGAATGAAGTTAAATCATGGGTAAAACAGGGTGTAGTGGTTGAGTAGGATTTGAAATTGTATGAATCCTGAGTACAGGAAGTTGTTAAACTCTATTATATTGTGGCGCCTTATTTGAATCATGGGGGTGGGGTGTGACAATTTCTTTGACTCAAGTTGACTAATTAGTTTATTCCATCCACTTGTCGTTAAATAATATACCTTTAGAATATCAAATTTAATATTTCTGCTATATATTGTATAAACATATTTTGTAAAAATAAAATAATTTTTAATTATTTATTATAGTAAAAAATATTAACAAGTTGCTTCATTCATTAATTTTTTTTTTCAAGCTTGGATTTTCTAATTTCTACATTACTTGATTGAATATAAAAAATAAAAAATTTAAGAAAAAATTAAAAACCTTGACTTATTAACAATCTGATTTTACCATTTTCTTAAAAGAGTTTTCATTTTTTTTGGTATCATTAAAAATATTCATTTGAAGACAAAAAATTTTTAAAAAAACTAAATTAAAGAAGATGTGAGATTAATCCAACTTCACTTGTTTGGATTGCCTATTTGATTAGAAATTAAAGTATTACTTGATTCACTTAAAAATATTATTTTAAATTTAAATTTTTTAGTTCTTAAATTAAAATCTAAAAAATTAGAACGATTAAATTTTAATAATCTAATTTTATTATTTGTAAGTTTTTAAAAAAATTAAACTTTTTTGAAAGATTACTAAAATAAGATTTTTAGTAATTTAAGTTTTTCATTTAAAAAAAAATTTCAATTTAAATCAAGTAATGTAAAAAAACAAATTTTTTTAAAAATTAATGAACGAAGTAATTGGTTAATATTTTTTCATTATAGTGAAATATATAATTCTATATGATGTCAAATTTATTTTATTTTTATAAAATATATTTTATATAATATATAACAAAAAATTAAATTTGATATTTTATATTAATATTATCTAATGGCAAGTGGATAGAAGTTAACAAAACTGTTAGTCAACTTGAGTTAAAGAAGATACTTCTAGAAAAATCGTAGTTAGTGACCATAGGAATAGATCACTAATTAGTGACCAATTAGTGGTGCATTAGTGATTGACTTACTTTCATTTTTTTGAAAAACATAATAATTAATTTATGATCGATTTTGTGACCGCAGTCACTTCGGTTAGAAATTGGCCACAAAATTAGCGACCGCCGCTATTTTAGTTGCTAAAAGGTCACTAATTAGTGACCACATTTGAGTCAGTTACAATAGTGACCCTCTCTTGTTGGGTCACAAAAAGGGCCAGTAATTTGGGTGTGGGCTTTACAGTTATTCACTGATTAGTGACCCCCATTTTGGCGGTTAGGAATGGGTCATTAATTTTTTATCCCAATTTTGATGGTTACAAAAGGAGTCACTAATTAGTAATCCTTCTTTAGGCAGTTACTATTGAGGTCACTATTTGAACAAATGATCCTTTACGGTGGTCACTAATCAGTGACCCAACTTAAGTAGTTACGAAAAGGGTCATCAATTCATGACCCACTTTTATCGATTACAAATCGGTCAGTAATAATTTTTTTCTATAATTAAATATTTAACTCACCAAGTGTAAGCCCAAGTAACAAGTAGAGTTCCGTTCATCTACAAAAAAGAACCATTTTAGTTACGAGCATCTCTCTATTTAATTATAATTATATCTCTGTTTATTGAATCAAGTCATTGACTAGTTCTTTTACAACCAGAGTTCCGTTGAGTTACAAATACAGACTCATTAAATTACAAGTATATCTCCATTTCGTTACAAGCAGGGAACTAAAGGGTTGCGAGAACAATACTCTGTTCAGTTACAAGAAGGGACCCATTCAGTTGCAAGCGTAACTATGTACGAAAAATACACAGATTGTTCACCAATTTTAGCCTAAGTCACAATGTCGACAGCTGTTTCGATTACAAGCAGAGTTTCATCTAGTTACAAGTAGAGACCCATTCAGTTACAATCACATTTCCATTCACTTACAAGCATCATCTGTATTTATTGAAAATAATGAGCTTTAGTCATCCACTAGTTTTGTTACAAAAGGAATTCCGTTCAGTTGCAAGCATAGCCCCCTTCAGTTACAAGCATATATCACCATTTATTTCACGAAGACAGTTTGACAGTCATTAATTGGCTAGGTTCTAGGCTGAGTTCTGTTTAGTTACAAGGAAAAATCTATTTAGTTACAGGTACACCTCTATTCAGTTTGAAGCATAACTCTTTTATTGGATTCAATTATAAGCTTGAAAATGAATGCATGAAGTATAGATCTAAACAATAACCAATAATCATAACCAAGAAAGAATATCTGTAAAATTGTTTTCCTGGATTTATATACAATATATAAGCTTAACCAATAATCAACAATTGTTTTCCTACATCTATGTCCTATGAATAATTACCAAAAAAATTGCAACACATTCAAGTGCTTCGTCTTGTAAGTCCACCAAAAACTACTATAGTCACTTATTTTCCCATAACAAGCATTGTGAAGCTCAACCTAATGTGGCCTATATCCCAGCATCCTTTAGTATTTTCTCCTGGTATTCATTTTGAGGGTGTGTCACCTAGTTATATACATATCATTTTCTGAACTCTTGTATTATAGTTTGTAGAAAGATATTAGATTAAAATTGAATACACTATCTTGTACACATGATCATAGTAGTGTTGTTGTTATGAGTCACTTATGGGAGTAAATTTAGTCATACATGTATTATCCCAAGTCTACGTGTATCTCAATACAAACACTTTGCAGTCACAATTGTATCCACATATTAAACATGAATAATATAGCAAGACATTATATATTCCAATTAATTTAAATCTATACTCATCCATTTGATTGATTAGGGAGATTGATATATTTCAGCTTGACTTAGTCTTCTTCTAGGGATTTGTAGCTAGATTCTTGTAAGAGCTCTTGAAATTTCGTCGCCTGGGCAAAAAAATATACATATCATTTGTCACTTGGGCAAAAAAAACATACATATCATTTGGATGGTGGAGCAGATAGCATAGTGAAATTTATAAATATGTTGTCAATACCATGATATTGTGAACTGGTCGAGTTGATGCCTTGAGCTCATTTTTTTATCTTCATGGAATTTAACACATAAAATATTTTTTAAGGAGGGGACAGCATGTAATAGCTCCAATAGTCCTTGTAGAGACAAGGAACAAAAATCTAGAGTAATTATAAAATTTCAGTAACTGTATAGAGATATGATAGTAACTAAACAGTGATATGCTTGTAAGTAAACACACATTATTACAATTATAATTAAACTCACCCAAGTGCAACTGAAGATGTCATATCCTAAAAAAATGTAATCGAAGATACTTTAAATGAAAGTGGTGTCTTCGGAGATTCCCTTGAAATGTACTATTACTTTATCCTACATGGGAAAAAAAAATTTGTTATTCACTCATCAGATTATATTGAAACTACTCACTACAAATATTGTATAAAAATTTTCATCATAAATAGGGGGTTAAGAAATTGTCGAGCTATAACACCATTTGCTTCTAACTATTCATGATTCTATAGTGTTGTAGCAAATACGACATCCTAATTTGGGTAGGGCAACATTAAATAATGCAACTTAGTATTAAATAATACAATCAAAAGTAAGTAATACATACAATATTGGACACCTACTATCTATAAAAAAAGATTGTGCATGTCTGATTTTGACAAGTGGAATCTAATGATAGTACTTCACCCTATCATATAAATACAACATATACGAATCATATTGTCATAGAAATATATAAATTAGTTTGAACTAACAAATTAATTTTGAGATACCTGTCATCATTAGACTATAATTTGTAGGCACAATATGAAAACAGTGCATTAAGGGCAGAATTTTTTTATTTCGTAGATGAGCCCACTGATGGTTTTCTCCTAGCATACGCTTTTGTTTGGTATGGAGGAACTTCCTTGTCTACTTCAGCAGTAGGTACAAGCATCATCTCTGCTCATTGAACCAAGTCCAACCCTGTCCATTGTTACTCATTAATTAAAAAAAAAATATAAAATTCAATTGTTACTATAGAATACAAATTACCTAGGGCATGCAATTTTTACATGAAAGATAATAGGGGTGTTCATGGTTTGGTTTAGCTAGTATTAATACTTTGTTTCATGACTAACCATATCTCATGGTTTGAATTTTTTAGAAACTAAGCCAAACCACAGTTTATGGTTTCGATTTTGAACCAAGACTTGTGATTTACCACATAGAATGGACATCATTCACTAAACAAATTCATTATTTATATCAATTGATTATAGTAATTATACATTATAGAACAAATATATTTATAGTCACACTAATATAAATATAAAACATAACAAAAAGAAGAAACATGTAGTCAAAAAACAAGATGGTGAATTATATATAGATGGAAGATAGGATACTTGATTTTGTATGTATATATATATATATATGATATATGATTTGGTTTGGTTTATACAATTTGTTTAAACATCAAATATCGGACCAAAACATACACAATTCAATTCCTTCCCAAACTAAACCAACCAAATGAAACCAAATCACAATCTCATCAGTTAAAACGATTTGGTTTAGTTTGTTGAACACCCATTTAAGATATTTGAAAAAATATAACCCACTATTACATACATAAATACATGTGTGTGTGTGTACACACACACATGTATTTATATAGGGAGAGAAAGAAACATGATTGCAAATATATTTTTATTAATTAATACATGCAGCTTGTTTAATTACTGAAATTTAATATTGAGTGCCTCCCTCCCTTTTGCAATTTTGTTATTTTACCAGAAAGTTGAAATTTTATTAGTATAATAATTAGAATTCATTTTACCCAATTTTTTGATTTTTTTATATTTTCCAAACTGAAGTGATAAGGGGCACTCCTCACCCAAAATTTGAATATCTTAAGTTGGTGAGTTTCAAACATTCCCAAAATTCACTTTCCTTCCCTTACAAGTTTGTCTCATACTCGCTGACCTACCTTACGATAATAGAGGGGGAGAGAGAGAAAGTGTGAGAGAGAGACAGAGATGACTCACACGATACCAAGTGCCTTACTTCTTCTAGGGTGTGACTATGGGCCACTATTCTATGTTCATCTTTGCAACTATATTCCTGCGTGTGACATTATTTTTACTATTTTTAAGTATTTTCTATCCTCAGTTTCGGCATGATTTCATTAAAACCATTTTTTGTTGCTTCAGTATTACCTTGCTCTGAGAGTTCATATGATTTCTGTATGAGGTTATATTGGGTGAATTGATATATAGAATTTGTGCTATGTTTTCTTAGTTTTCTCTAGTTTGCTTCTTCTCGCATCTGATTGATTATTTGCCGTACAAATAGTTTAACTCACATTTGAATTTTGGGAATGGAATTTTAGATGACATTCAAATTCAATAATATTGTTACCTATTCTTGCCCCAAAATAAACCATTCACAGAATATGGCTAAAAATCGAGAATGGATGTACCTACGCTTGGATGGAAATGGATGAGTTTGCTAAGGGGATAGTATAATCTCTAGATTTCGCATATTCCCATCCAGAGATTAGGGTTAATGATTGCATAAAATGTCCATATTTAAAGTATCGCAATTAGAAATTCAATGATTGTGAAATTGTGCACTATCACCTCACATGTTATGGTTTTGACAAAGGCTGCACTACTTGGGACATTCATGGGAAACTTTTTCAGTGAGGTCCAGTTTGTGAAACTTTTATATTTATGAATGATGAGAACTTTGGAATAAGAGATATGATCTTGGATGCTGCAAAACCAAATTTTGATTGGTCATTTCTTAGAGATGAGCATCCAATAGAGAGGGAACAACCACTCAACTTAAAATTTAAGTTCTTTGAATTGTTAAAATATGCTGAGGAGCCTATGTGGGAAGGTTGCAAGAAATAGACAAGATTGTTTGCAATGTCCCAGATGTTGAATATTAAGTCTGATTTCAACTACCCGAATCACATATGGATTGGATCACGACATTGATGAGAAGTACGATGTTAGAAACTGCAATGTTCCCAAGTAACTTGTACAATTCAAGGAAGATGGTGGCCAAACTTGGGTTGGGTTATGAGAAGATCAATGTTTGTTAGAGAAATTGCATGTTATATTACAAAGAAGACATGCACAAGACAAAATGCATGATATGCGGTCATGAGAGATACAAACCACGAAATGTAGGCTCTAGAATAGATGTGCTACGTAAGGTTTTGTGCTACCTATCTCTGATCCTAAGACTTCAAAGGTTTTATATGTCAAAGAATACATCCAAGGAGATGACATGGTATTTCAATAATCCATGTGAAGATGGTAGCATGGCATACCCTGTGCATAGTGAAACATGGAAGCATTTTAATTGTTCTCATCCTTAATTTTCATCTAAGCCATGCAATTTTGTCTAGGAACGTGCACAGATGTATTTACTTCAACAACAATGCTATTCCTTATTCTTGCTGGCCTGTAATGTTAGTAGTATACAATCTTCCTCCAGGGATGACAATAGAAAATCATATATTTTCTTAAATATAGTTATTTCAGTCCAAAATCCCTTGAAAAAAAGTTGTATATGTCTTTGTGGCCTCTAATTGATGAATTAAAGCTATTATGGTTTGCAGGAGTTGAGACCTATGATGCATTTAATAAAAAGAATTTCTTTATGAGAGTAGCCCTTATGTGGACAATTAATGACTTCCCGGCCTATAGCATGGTATCCAACTGGAGCACTTATGGTAAATTGTCAGGTCCATATGGTATGAAGTGTACAAAGGCTTTTCATCTAAGCAATGGATGAAAGTACTTATGGTTTGATTGTCACTATCAATTTTTGCCTTCCATTCATGCCTATCGATTACAAAGTCGATAATTTATCTGAGGTTGATGTGAAGAAAACAATCATTCTCCACATTTATCATGAACAAAAAATCAAGAGGTGAGTATTTGTATTGCCATCACAGAGCTATGATCAAGATGAGAATTTTAAAGATTTACTTAGATATGGTGATGCACATAATTGGGTTAAAAGAAGCACTTTTTTAGAGTTACCTTATTGGTCCATAAATCTTATTCGCCATAACTTAGATGTCATGCATATTGAGAGAAATGTATTCAAAAATATGTTCAACACTGTGCTTGATGTGAAGGAAAGGTCAAAGGACAATGGAAATACCAGGAAAGACTTAGAGTTGTATTGTGATCAGCCTGAACTGCATATGCTTCAAAATAATAGAGGACAACTAGTGAAGCTCAAAGTAACCTACACACTAAATGCCAAACAAATGAAAGAAGTGTGCACATGGACAACAGTGTTGAAACTTCCTAATGATTATGTTTCAAATATTGCCCAGTGTGTGAATGAAAGAAGTCAAAGTTCTATAAAATGAAAAGTCATGATTGTCATGTGTTCATGCAAATGTTATTTCCAATTGCTGAGTGTTTTCTTTAGAGACATATGCTCAACTATTTTACATGTAAAACATATGCAGTTTCTAGAAAAGAATATTGTGAAGATAATTTGTAAATTAGAGAAGATCTTCCCACTGATATTCTTCAATGTAATGGAGCATTTTTCCGCCCACTTGGCCTACGAAGGAAAAGTGGGTGGGTCTGTACAGTATCGTTGGTTGTATCCATTTGAAAGGTATAATACCAAGTTACCATATTTGACAATGTACAATTTTGCATTTATGTATTGGTAGATTATCATGTACACGAATCAATATAATCTCTATATTTTTACAGATTTCTACGTTGTTTAAAACCAAAGATGAAAAACTATGCACATGTTGAAACTTCTATTGTGAAGGCATACATTATTAAGGAAGTGGCAATATTTTGCTTTTTATACTTTGACTCCAATATATACAACATATTAAATCAACTACCCAGAAAATGACGATAGTGGGAAGTGGAGTTGCGTGGGCTACTTTTAGTTTTTTGTCATCTGGGTAGACCTCTTGGGAGTTAAAGAGATCGTTGACATTTCCATAAGATGTAGAATATTGAGTGTCACACAAATATATGCTCTTGAATTGTAAAGATGTTGTTCCTTTTACCATGTGAATTCTCATAACACAATTTATGATGCCTTTACAAATAGTCCTAACTTATTGATTGTGATTTTTTTTTTTTTTTAATTTGTCTAGCAAGTTTGATGAAAACATGTATGGACTATACTCAAGCCTTATAGAGGAGGACTTGGGGGGATTACAAGATTTCAAATTCTTGCAATGGTTGGAGGATTATGTATGTATAACAAAGTTACACTTTCAACCAATAATTGTAACATGATAGCTAAAATTATGTAAATACAATTTTGCATGTGAGAGATCCTTATCATATGGTTAATGTAAGTATTTGTTGTATAGCACAAGGGCGTAGTCAGTTGATAAAAACATACAATGGTTATTTTATAAATAGGTATAAATCTTACACACTTGATTATAGGCAGTGTAAATCTACATTGAATAGTGGTGTCTATGTGTTCGGGAGCTCATAGAGCAAGGATGAGATTGATTATTACGGATTGTTGGAAAAGGTGCTGTAATTGAAATATTTTGGAATGAGAAACCATGTCGTTTTATTCAAATGTCATTAGTGTGATGCATCCCATAGCCATGATAGAGTGAATCTGCGATTTGGACTTGTTGAAACACCCGAAAGCTCAATACTAATGATCCATTGTATTGGCTCAACAAACCCAACAAGTCTACTACACAAGTTTCCCCGGAAACACTAAGGAGAGATGTGAGTAGCATGTAGTGTGTGAAGTAAAATTAAGAAGCAGATTTCAGATGCCTCTTCTAGCAAGGCAAAGTTAACGCAATCTTCCTATACTTGATGCTCTATTTCAAAAAGAACATGTACTGACACCATTTTAGATTTTGCTTATTGTTGACTTGATTATTCAAGTGTCTTAGTAGATCATAGTGCGGCACCCATTGAGGTACCTGTTGAGGAACTTTGACCCATCCAATCGCAGCCAAGTACACAAAAGGGAGAGGATGGAGATGAAGACGAAGAGCAAGTGGAATTTGAAGAGGGTGATGCGGAGGAATTTAAACTCGAGTTTGAAGATTTTGATTTAAATAGTAGTTAGAATGGTGGGAATGATTAGTGACCAATTACTTTTATATTGAACTATTAAATAGTATTTTCACAATATTTAGAAATATAATTGTAATGTTGTAAATGATAATTTTTCTCATATATTTATAATATTTAGTTTTTGTTTCAAGTTTGACGAGCCGTGGAAGGTTTATTTTTTGTTTGTTGGACTCTTCATGTGATTTTGTTGAACTCTTTAGTCTTCTCACACTAGCAACTAAACAATCTCCATTTCTGAATATTCACTTGATGCGTTTATTCAAAGGCATATATATTATGTCTATATTTGACGTATCATTTATCTACATCAATCTAATGACTTTAAAATTTGGACTTTTTGATTTCATGCATAATGTTCTTGGACTTTCAAGAAGTAAGAATATGTAAAGATGGATCTTTCTTTAAAATGCCGACAGATTAGTTTCTTATGTGGCTACCTCGCACACTACGTTGTATTAACTCATCCAATTATCTACTGCTCCATTCACTTGATAAAACTAATTAGGTATTCTCTATTCTTTGTCCTCTCAAATTTCTAATTTGGATTTATGAAAAAGATTACACTAGCAATGCATGTTGTATGTGTAGGATGTCTTCTAGCAGAGGTCAGGGACTTGGTAGGCGTGGTAAAGGTGGGTGTGGTCTTGGCGATAGCACACTAGTGATGAGGTGCCTTTGTTGTTTGACCAAGTAGTTGATGACTTCAATCTTCCAGAAAAGTCAATGGGTGGTAGGCAAATAATGGATACATCATCCAGCGCTATGGGGGCCAGCCCCTTCTATCTAACATTGCACATGGGGGCTAGCCTTCTCCTTCGTTACAGCATATGGGGGTCATCCCTCATCAGCGAGTTGTGAACCTATCCATATTGATGGCTACCAACTCATTCAACCATTTCATGATAGGTAAACTTTGCTTCTAACTTGGTCTAATTTTATTGTTTAGTCCTAACTTATTTACATATTGCAGCAATTGAACTTCATTCACTTTGCATTTGGCAGCTTCATTTTCGGGGATGTCACTCGCCAAAAAATGGTCATTCTTAAGAGGTATATGGGGACAGATGCAACATGGGAGCAAGTCCCTCAAGATAGAAAGGACAACTTTTTAAATAAATTTATGGTGATTTTATATATCCAAACTATTATTTGTTTTAAATAACAACCATCTCTAATTGACATATTTACAATTTCACAAAACTATTATAATTCTGATAGGAGATGTACACACGGTTGTTACACTATGATACTAGTATATGGTGCCCATCGGAGCAAACCTACAAGAGAAATTACAAGAACACAATTGTAGAATAAAGAAAGCAGCAATCTAGCAAGTTAGGAGTGATGACTTAAGGGATCTAATGAGGGTTGTGCCCAAATACATGTTTGCTAGTGACTGGGAGGCAATTTCCAATGGTTAGATGAATGTACCAAATTATCATAATAAGTGCATAAAAGCTAGAGAGAACAGATCATCTAAGAAAGATGGGTCAATTATAAAGCACACTGGCAGTTCCATTTCATTTGCCGAGCATAAACATAGAATGGTAAGTTTCTTATCATAATCACATTTCAGTTATATTTATTTATATAAATTATTTATTTAATAAATTAATACACAAGGAATAAGGTGGCATGAGGGTTAGCCAAGTTAAGGTCGATGACCATACTGACCAGAGAAAATAAGGAGAATGTGATTATATCGACAATAAGTTGAAGAGGGTTGGAGTAAGCTTTTGACGCCTAATTCACAATAGATTAAAATTCACTATTATAATTTTCACTCAATAGATGTTCTATTATGATGCTACTTTTCCTGACAAAGAGTTTAAAATATTTGATTTCCCACTAGACTTATTATATCATGTGATTCTTAATTTTGAATGTGGCTTATTTAACAAGTCAGTTTATATACTTTGTTTAAGCAAATATGCTTCCAATAGTTTCTAATGCCTATTATATGCAATCGAACTGAGATCTGCTTCTAACTAAATAGAACCTAGCTTGTAATTGAACCAATTGATATTTGTGAGACTAGGCTTACATTTTGTTCCATTAATGAAGATATATGCATGTAACTGAATGTAGATGTACTTGTAACTAAATAGGCCTCTCCTTGTAATCATATGGAACTTTGCTTGTAATGCAACAAATCATTGCCTATAACACTTAGTCTTAAATTTGGTTGAATAAAGGGACATATCTGCTTATAACTAAACAAAGTTATGCTTAGAACTGAATTAAGATCTGTTTATAACTAAATATAACCCAGTTTGTAACTAAACCAATGGATGCTTGTGGCTTAAACTTGTTCAGTTACAAGAAGAGTTCCGACTGGTTACAAGTAGATCTTAGTTGAGTTATAAGCACAATTTTATTTGGTTACAAGCAGATCTCAATTTAGTTTCAAACACATCCCCCTTCAGTTAAATGCACATCTCTCCGTTTATGTTACCATCTAAGCCTAAGTCTTACAAGTATCAATTGCTTCAATTACAAGCATGGTTCCACTCGGTTAGAAGTAGTTAGTTGTGTATTTATGAATGAAGTTACATTGTTAAGTAGTAGTCATTTGATATATATTTTTCAAGCTGCTTTTTTCCATCATTTATTATTTTATTTCTTCTGTTTTAGTCTTATCATCATATAAGGGTAATGTGATTAGTTGTCATTGGTGTTAATTTACATTAATTGTGAGTTGTCATTGATTTATTTCTAGCAAGAGTATGAGCAGTCATATTATAGTTAATATGGCAAAAATCCTACTCTAGAGAGCTCATTTGATGCACAGAAATGACTTGTAATCAATGGTAGGCCTTGCAAGGATTGAATTTATGGTTTTGAGAACACTTATCATTGCAAAAAGCTTGCTTCTATTGGCATTTCATTTGAGTCCATCTCCACAGCACCTCCTTTGGGATATATTAGTTTAGATAAATTGCAAAAGACAAATGCTAAAGCACTTCTAGAGGAAAGACAAGTGGCTGCATTAAGAGAGGTACAAGTTCTTGAGGAGGCCTAGAAATTAGCATAAGAGATATTGAAGGTCAGAGAGGAGGCAATGAAGGTGAGGAAGAAGGCTATGATGGCTACAATAGCTTCAATAATGGAAAAGTTTAATACAATGTAAGGTGTCTCATCAAGCCAAAATGAGAGAACTGGAAAAGGCACTCAGTAATAAAATTACATTTTAACATTGATATGTTTTAAAACTTTACATTATTATTTCTTTTTTTATATTTAAATATAGTGATCAAATTATATTATTAAAGATTTTCACATTTGAAAATTATTACATTTTGATGTTTAATTACTTTTTCATGTATAATTGTGGTGAATTATAGTTGAAATGATAGATATGCATTACAGGAATTATAGGAATACAAATGATTGATATGTATTATGAGAATTGAAATGATATATATATATATATTACAGCAATTACAATACCAGTGACTTCTAAAATGAGTCACAAGAAGGAAACAAAATTAGAGACCCAATTATAACTCTGCTCACAGTTAGGATAATAAGGTTAATGCAGTTACAAATTAGTGACGGACTGGTGACGTCAAAATAGTGGTTACTAATTAGTTACCACATATGGGTCATTAAATGTATATCTAATTTTGTTAATAAAAAGAGTTACTAAATAATCAGTGATTAAAAATTGTTGGTCACTAACTAGTGACGGCTTACTTCGGTCACTAGTTAGTGACGGTAGATTGTGGTCACTATTTATTGACCAAACTATTGGCGGTCACTAATTAGTGACTGACTTACCACATAGTGAAAGAATGAATTACTGATCCCATTAGTGACCGATTTTTGCGGTCACTAAAAAGATTAGTGACGAGACTTTTTTCAACTGAACAAATTAGTCACAAAAGTGGTCATTGATTCGTTTAGTAACCGCAGCCCTTTGTATTTAGTGATTGATGATGTGGTTACTATATTGATTTTTTCTAGTAGTGAGATGAGTTTTTTTTTTAAAAAAAATAAAAATGGAGTTTAGTGTCATTTAGGTGAATTTGGAGAGATGAGAATTTTTTTATATTGAATAAATAAATATGTGATAACTTTTAATGAGGGTAAAAATATCTTATTTTAATTAATTTCAATAATTACTAATAAGTACATGAATAGAAAATTATTTTTATATACTTTATAATTTAAGTAATTAAATATTAAATATTAATAAATACATATAAAATGAAAATATTTAGATTAACTATAAACACATCTTATTCACATCCATACATCCATCTTCTAATATTATAAATTAGAACTGACTTGTAAAAAAGAAATTTTTAGATATTCTCTTATCAAACATTTAATTTACATCCCATCATTTTCTCTTTTTTCCATATATATGACAAAAATATATGAGAATTAATTGTTAAGATGGAATTAATTCACTTGAATTATTTAATTTTTCATATATAGAAATTAATTATTAAAAAGGAATTGAATTACATAATTTTTTCATTTTTTGTTATATATATTTATATATGAAAAAAAGAAAATTAGAAAGGAAATAAGAAAACTATAGGAATTAATTATTAGAAAGGCATTAATTTGAACAAATTGTTTCCTTGTATATATAAGTGTGTGCGTGTCTCTGTGTGTGTGTGTGTGTGTGTGTGTGTGTGTGTGTGTGTGTGAAAAAGAGACAAATGAGATTAATTATTGTAAATAAATTGATTTACGTGAATTGTTTCCTTTTTCACACACATTTGACTTTTGTCAATTAGTTCTTTCTTTGATATAAAACATAGAAATTAGTTATTAGAAATGGCTTACGTAAATTATTTCCTTCTTACATATTAATTCTTATATTTTCCCTTTTTTTTACACACATACATATATAGAAAAATGAAAAAGATTATTAGTTATTAGAAAGAATTTGACTCGTATATATTGTTTCATTTTTCCATATATACGTGTACATAAAAAAATATGAGAATTAATATTGAAAAGTAATTGATTTACGTAAATTAAATAGGGATTATTATTATAAATGTATTGAGTCATGTGAATTATTTTCTTTTTTTATATATAAATATATACATATATATATATGTATGAAAAAAAGATAGGAAATAATTATTAGAAAGAAATTAACTTACATGAATTATTTTCTTTTTCACACACACACACACACACACACAGACACACAGAGAAGATAACAATTAATTATTGAAAATGAATTAATTTACAAGATTTAATTATAGATGGATTTTTCTTTCCAATTTATGCTTTTATGATTAAAAAAGAAGAAATTTATTTATGAGAAAATAGTTGGATTTTTCTTTCCAATTTATGCATTTACGATAAAAAAAGAAATTTATTTATGAGAAAATATATGGATTTTTCTTTCCAACTTAGGTTTTTACATTAAAAAAGAAGAAATTTATTTAGGAGAAAATAGATGAATTTTTCTTCTAACAAGAGTAGGCTAAGGTTGTGGTTTCGACAATGAACACTACTTGAATAAAAAAAAATTGAAGTTGTTAGTGTCAAGATTTCATAATAACCTTAATAATAACAAAACAAATTAAATATATATATATATGTATTTATATATTTATAATGGCAAGCCATATTGTTAGGTGTGAACAATTCATGTTATTGAGTCTAATATTTGGTTACATATATAACATATTATGCTAGATAGTGAAATTATCAAACTAAACATATATGTAATTAATTGATCATATTTTATTGTATAAAACTCAAAAAATATCAAAGTCATTTCTATATAGAACTAGACTCATATACTTTTATTTACATATGAAAGTTGACTCATGTATGTTAGTCTCAAAATTTCATATTTATTTTGATAATGACAAAACAAATTAACATTATTATATATATATATATTTATATAATAGATAATATGGATAAATTATAACATTAAGTTTATTGTTTAACTACATACACTACATGTGATAGATTGTGAAGCTGTCAAATTGGACATGCATGTAGTAAATTAATTATATTTTACTATAGAAAAGTCAAAAAATAATAAAGTTAATTGTATATGAAACTATACTCAAATACATTTATTTTGATGTATAACTTATCTTATATACTATTTTATATTAAAATAGTTTATTATATCAATATCATATATTAATTTCTGAAAAGGTTATTTCTGAAATCTGCACAATATTAGTTTTAAATAGTAAATCATAACTTATGATATAAATAAAATTCTAAATTAATTTTATTTATAAACTAAACATGCTGAGCTTTAAATGCATATATTGTATACACGTTTTGCACTTATAGATTGATAGATATAATTTTTCAAAATGGGCAATTCTGCTGAGTTACACTGTCAGCAGACAAAATGAGTATACCATATTATATTTATTATATCTCAAAATATAAAAGTCAATTTTGTAAGAATCTAATTTTAAATGAAAGTAGACGTTATAATATTTTCAAAAATATATTATTTGTTATTTTTAAATACAAATTCAAATTTCTAGACAATTTTAAACTTGGCCAACAACTTTTGTTAAAAGTAATTTTACAGTTTGGCATGTCATTGAAGATTTGATGATTTCTCTCAAGTGGCACATGATAATTCAATGATTCTTTCAACATTTGAAAATAGACTCATTGAGAAGTATTCAAGAATGTTTTAAGATTTTGTGAACTTTCGGAGCCAATTTATTTGAATTTTTGAAATGAGCCAATGTGCAGCTACTGTTGACAAATGATTTTGTCTTCCAGAAAGGCCAATGTCTCTTTGGTGTTTTTGCCTATAAAAGGAGCATAGATTGAAGGGAGAATGATATAGCAACAAGCTCTCAAAGCCTCCTCGATCTCTCTTTAAAATTCTTTGTACTATATTGTTTATTACTAGATCAAAGAGTGTATAGAGCAAATTAGTTTATTCTTGAGAGTGCCTCTTTGAAGTGAGTTCATTTTTGTACATGAGTGATAGCTAATCCTACTTATGAGGAATTGCTACATTTCTACTTTATCTTCATTACAATTTGTATTAGTGTTTAAAGCTCATTGAATCAAAGGCTTTATATTTGGAATTTCTTGTCTTCGCCCCAGTGCAAGAGACTTTGTTTGTACTCGGGATTTTTTGCCTCCGTCAAGTGCAGGAAACTTAATGGAACCTCGGCTAGTTGGAGCTCGAGAGAGTGGACGTAGATTTGGGTAGCAAGTTGAACCACTATAAAAAAATTTGTATCTTCTATCCCTACTCTTTTTACTTTATTTAAAATTATTTTATATTTATTATTGGATGAATTGTATAAGTTTATTTGATTCAATATTTTTATTATTGTTTTTAAAATTTTTTACATTCTTAGTTTTTGCGATAAAAACCCAATTCAACCCCTCTCTTAGGTTGCTTTTTGGGACAATAATGGACACTTCTAAATTAAAGTACTTTTTTATATCAACCTTGCATATTACCTTCTAAAAAAGTTATTATTGAAATTTACATCAGTTGAGTTTTAAATAGTAAAATACATTTTATAGTGCTAGTAAAATTCTAAATTAATTTTATTTATAAAATAGACATCCTAAGTTTTAAATAAATATATTACATGCACGTTTTAAGCTAATAGTTAAACTTATTATGGAGTGTTCAGGATTTTTATAGGATTTTTTGAATGTTGGAAATTATTTGTTTGAATTTTCAAAATGAGTCTATGTGCTATTATTACTGACAAAAGATTTAAATATGTTGTTTACCATTTTACAAAAGGTCAAGACTCACCTAACATCTCTTCAGTATCTCTGTGGTGATTTTGCTTATAAAAGGAATATAGAATAAAGGGAGAATGACACAAAAATAAACTTTCAAAATCTTATCATTATCTTTTTCTTATTCTTTGTACTATATTATTTACTAGTTGAAAAAGGAGTATCTAGAACAAATTAATTTATTCTTGAGAATACCTCGTTGACTTTAGATCTTTGGTACATTAGAAATAGTTTATCCTATTTAAGAGAAATTGCTACGTATTTACTTCTTTTTTAATCTAATTTGTATTAATGTTTAAAATTCACCAAATCAAAGATTTTGTTTATAACCAAATTTTTTTGCCTCTATCAAGTGTAAGGAATTTAATAAAATCTTGGTCAATTGGAGCTTGAGAAAGTAGACATAAGCTTGGATATCAAGTTAAACCATTGTAAAAGACTTTAAATTTTTTTACTCTTGCTCTTTTGTTTCACTTAAAATTATTTTGTATTTATTTTGGCTGAATTGCATAAATTTAATTGATTTAATTCTTATTAGATAATTAAATTTCCACAACTTAACTTCCATGATAAATGTCCAATTCACCCTCTTTCTTGGACTGCCTTGGGACAATAAAAATGGTACATATTGACAGGTATAACATTTGTGTGTGTGATTCAAGGACAAAATTGCACAACCATCACATTAAACCCTATTCATGTCATCTATAAATTCAAAACTTAATCTACAAATTATAATTGGAGACACTAAAGATGGTGACGGACAAAATGAAAATAGTAAAGAAGCAAGAGATAGGGCCCTGATAGTGGTAGTGCTAGCTCTTGCTATTGCTGCCAACAGTGTTGTCGCTGCTGCTTGGGCACTAGGAGGCACACGTTTGAGATACAATAATATGAAGCAGTTTCATATGCTACCTAAAATTATTCTGTTCCCACCTATAGGACCGTCTAATACAGGACCATCTAATAGAAACAATGTCCCTCCTCATTCTCCAATTCAACTTCAAATCTTGCTCAAAAATACTGCAACCCTGTCATTAGGACCACCATCTCAAAAGTTGTTTTAGATGTCACCATTGGGAGTGTGTTTAGAACTATTGACTCTATTTCCCTATATACACACTATACCACCCAATGCTGGAGTGCTCAATAAATGTATGGAAGGCCCCTTGGTTTTTATAGTTTATTTTGATGTTCTACTAGCAAACCTACACATATTTTAAGTTCTTTTTGTGTTGCAATACACGGAAACATGATTGCAAATTGGGTTTTTTATTTTTCAATTTGCTTAAACATATATAGAAGTATCTTTTAAGGTTCCAAGCGTTTGCTATTCCTATAAACATTATTATATTATTGTTCTTAATAAATATTTTTTGGGTAGAAAATTATTATTTGATTATATTTTTATTAACAGTAAGTTGGACAGATGGACCAAATCTGCTAACACATTTCTAGTTGGAAGAACAAATTGTTAAAGATTTTAGTTTAAAGACCAAAATGGAAAAACAATCCAAGTTTAATGACTAAATTGGGATTTGTCACCATGTTTTTAAGAGGGACAAATTAATAAATTAAGAAAATGGGATAATGTGCATTTTGATTTTGAATGGAAGCATATTTATAGTATCACGATCATTTTAAATTTGAATGTCCAGAAGATGATTTACAACCCAAATAGAATATTTATTTAAAATAAGTTTTCCAACTGATATTTTGTAAAAATATTCTTATTTAATGGATTGAGACATTCATTGGTCCTCAAGTTATTCAAGAATTGGTTCCTCAACTTTAATTTGGATAAATGTGATTTTTAACTTTAATTTGTAACCTAATTGAATCCCTTGATTAATGTCCTGTGCAACTCCTTTCCATATTCTATGCAACTCCTTTCCATGACAGCATAGCGTAGTCATTACCAGAAAAACGCCTTTTAGTGACTGCAGTAGCGGTCACTGAATATAAAGAAAAGCGTTCACTGAATGAATCAATGACCGTATATGTGATCGATAAAATCGGTCAAAAAAAGGCTCGTCATTAATTATTGGGGTCACAAATTAGTGACCGAATCAATGATAGCTAATTACGGTCATTAATTTGTGACCGTAGTTCTGGGGGTCACTAATTTGTGACTGCAGTTTAGGGGTTACTAATTTGTGACCCCTTTCTAGGGTCACTAATTTGTGACCACTTATATATTTTTTTTATAAAAAATAAATACACATTAGTGACTTCTATGTGGTCACCAATTAATAACCATATTAAATTAGTTATTATTATTTATGTATGGGTCATAAAAAAAAAGTTACTAATTTTACAATTTTTATAATTCACAAATTACTCATTCACCATAAAAGAATATAATTCCTATATATACATTTATCATTTCAATCCTCAATCACCACAAACAAACATAAAAAGTACTTAAAAATCATAATACATGTAATTTTATATGTCAAATTGTTAAATAATACAAATACATTCTTAATATTCAAAAAATGTGTTCTTGGTAATTACATAGAGAGCAACCCAGTAAGCATTCCCTTCTTAGTTGGATTCTCCATCCAGTTTACTTTTTCATCAATGATCTAATCCGGTTTCTCTTGCAAAATAAGACAAGAAAATAAATTAACTACTAGTATAAAATTTCAAATGTAAAATGAAATGTGAAGGAAAGAAAGAAGCTAAAATTTGTAGCAAGACATGATTCCCTAATTTAAAAAAAAATATTTAGTTAAACTCTTATCTGAGAAGTAAACATAAGGGTAGTAGTAGAAAATATTATTTTTTTTCAAAAGTTCACCATTATTTGGGTTCAATAGTTCTCCCATAACTAGAAATCCATTAGCAACATATTGCAAATTATTATTATTTAAAGCTCCAATACTAATTTTACAAAAAAGTAATTTTTATATTACACTAATTATATTAATTTTGCATTAGTAATCACCACCAACCCATTTTTATAATTTATTATTATTTCTAATCTACATACATTACGAAGGTCAATCCTCCCCTGTATGAATCCTATTAGTCTTCTTAATCAAAGACGAACAATTTAAACGTGTTGGTAAGGTATAGCTACACATGGCATTACTAAATCATTCATAAATCATATAAGTAATAGAGTCATTTGTATTTAGTCCAAGGAATAACCAAGCCATAGTTAACAAAAATAGAACTATATTACCCCTTTGAACCTCTTTCATGCAAATTATTATTTTTTATTTATTAAAGTGAACTGTCCAAGCCGACACCTTGGTCCCCACCTTATTCCCACACTTCCAATTAAATAATAATAGTATTCAACTTGAATAATACAAAGGCTTCAGTTTTGTGTAAAGAAATTTGTCTTATTCTTTCATTTATTTTTTAAGCCATTCAATTAACTAATAAGCTTCAACCCTCTAAAACATATTTAGTGCCCATAACAAAAAGAATCAAAGAAATGAATTACCCACACAATCCCCACGTGGGACATCACTTCATCTTTGTTAAACAATTTTTCTAACAAAATTTAATAAACCTGTAAAACTTAGAAACACTCACCCATGCATTTGAAGGAAAGATAAAACAGAAATGTTGGATAAAATAGAGTTGTTTGCTATCATTCTAGGAGCTGTTTACAAAGGTTTAAGCATAAAACATGGGAGAAAAGTAACTAGACTTTAGGAGAGACAATAACTTACCTTTCAAGCTTCAAAATAGGAGAGATAACAATTCATAGAAGTAACCAAACAAACTAATCTTCTCCCTTGATAGTTTAGCTATGAGTTACAGCAAACCTGATTATCTATTCTGCTCATCTCTCTATACTTAATCCAAACTTCTCCCTAAATATTTTTTTTGTAAAGAAAATCATGAACCAAGGAAGATAAAAACCTAGTTTTGAAATGGAGTGTTACACGTAGTTTCTATACATCTGGATTAGACAACCTAGTTTTGGGAAGAGAGAGGGTGAGAGGAGGGGAAAACATAAAAACAAAGAGAGAGTGTGAGGAGAGAGAGAGAGAGAGAGAGAGAGAGAGAGAGAGAGAGAGGAGGGAGGGAGGAAATGAAATTTGGGGGGGGGGTTCAAATTTCAATAAAGAAAAAGGAGGAGGAAATGAAATGGAGAGAGTGGAGGGAAAATTTTGGGAAAACAAGTTTAATTTTATATCGGATTCTACGGGTTTCAATTCAGCTTCTGACATTTTTATATTTTTTACATTAGAATTTTCTCTTTCTGATAGCTTTTATCAATTTTCTGTTTTTTAAATAATTTATAATATATTTCTATTTAAAATACCCACAAAATTAAAGAAAAATATAGAAACTTAAAATCAAATACAAATTTAATATTTAATTATAATTTTACGCAAATAGAACGAAATTAGATTTTAAAATTTGGTTTAGTTTTTTTGAATTCAGTTGGGTTTAGTTTTGGTTTGATTTAAAAAAGTAATCCAAAATTATGATTTTGTTTGGTTATTCTAAATCAAAAACAAAATTTTGAAATATTTTCTCCCTCATAAAAAATATTAATATATATGCAAACCCACATGTACATATATTTATATGATTATATATTTAGATACACAAACGCGCGCGCACACAAACACACACACACACACACACACACACACACATATATATATATGCTTACATACATGCACATATACACACACATGTAAATATATTTATATTATTTATAAATGAGAAGGGATCAATTGACACTGGGTGTAAGTGTAAAAACTCACACTAAATCTTACACTGTTGATTTATTCAAAATTAACGGATGAGATAAATTAAAGAAAGATAATTGTAAATTATTTATTGGAAGTTATTGAAAGACAGCTATAATTAATTTCATCCTCTGATTTTGACCAAATCAACAATGTAAGATTTGGTGTGAGTTTTTTTATACTTACACTGGCATTAATTGATCCTTTTCTTTAGAAATATATAGATAAATATACCTATATGCATATATATATATGTGTGTGTGTGTGTGTGTGTCTACATATAGAGAGAGAAATAGAATAGATCGATTGATACTAATGTAAGTGTAAAAACGCTTACAACAAATTTACATCATTGATTTGGTCAAAATTAATGGATAAAATTAATCAATATTTTGGAAACAAAGATAACTGTAAATTAATATTTTTGAAACAAAAATATAGTTGTAATATAGTGAAAAATAATAACTGTAAATTATATAAAATAAAGATAATTATAAATTAATATTTTTGAAAAGAAAAGATAGTTGTAATACAGTGAAAGATAATAATTGTAAATTAATACAATGAATGAAAGATAGTTATAATTCATCTTATCCATTAATTTTGATCAATTAACAGTATATCTAAATCAAAAAACTAAAAAACTAAATAAATTATGAAAAAGAAACCAAAATTATGGTTTGCCTACTCCTATTGGTAATTAAAATTTATTTATATTAATTTTTAATTTTTATTAATTTAATTTTAAAAATTGACAATCTATATGAACAACTAATTAAATTTGTATTAATTTCAAATTATAATTTGTTTTAAATTTAAAATTTAATTGTATTAATTTGTGAAAAAGGATTAGACTTAGTTTCACTAAACAGAGATAGATGCTTATAATTGAATGGAGATGTGCTTGTAATTGGATGAGACTGTGCTTGTAATTAGACCAATCAATGTCTATGAAACTTGGGCTTAACTTGGTCAGAAAACAGAGATATATATTTGTACTGAATGGAGATGTGCTTATAACTAAACGAATCTCTATTTGTAACTGAATGGGGCGGTGCTTGTAAACTGGACCAATTAATGTCTGTTGAAACTTAGGCTTAGACTTGGTTTCACAAAATAGAGATATATGCTTGTAACTAAACGAAAATATATTTGTAACTAAATGAGGCTTTGCTTGTAGCTAGATAGAACTGTGCTTGTAACTAAACCAATTGATGTTTGTGAGACTTGAGTTCAGACTATATGCTTGTAACTGAACGGAGATGTACTTGTAACTGAACGGGACTCTGCTTATAACTGGATGAAAATGTGCTTGTAACTGAACAAATTGTTGTCTGAGACTTTGGCTTGGACTTGGTTCACTAAATAGAGATATATGCTTGTAACTAACTAGAGATTTACTTGTAATTGAACAGAGCAGAGATGTACTTGTAACTAAACGGGGCTCTACTTTAAAACTGGAGAGAACTGTGCTTGAAAGTGAACCAATTGATATCTATGAGACTTGGGCTTAGACTATATGCTTGTAACTGAATGGAGATGTGCTTGTAAATAAATAGGGCTCTGCTTGTAATTGAACTAATTGATGTTTGTGAGACTTTGGCTTAGACTTGATTCACTAAACGGACATATATGCTTATAACTAACTAGAGATCTACTTATAATTCAACGGAGATGTGCTTGTAACCAAACGGGGTTCTACTTGTAACAGGATGGAACTGTACTTGTAAACTAAACCAATTAATGTTTGTGAGATTTAGGCTTAGACTATTATGCTTGTAACTGAACGGAGATCTACTTGGAACTAAAGAGGGCTCTGCTTATAACTAGATAAAAATGTGCTTGTAATTGAACTAATTGATATCTGTGAGACTTTGTCTTGGACTTGGTTCACTAAATAGACATATATGCTTGTAACTAAATAGGGATCTACGTGCAATTGAACAGAGATGTATTTGTAACTAAACGGGACTTTGCTTGTAACTGGGCAGAATTATTGCTTGTAACTGGATCAATTGATATCTGTGAGACTTGGGTTTAGACTATATGCTTGTAACTGAACGGAGATGTGTTTGTAACTAAATAGGGCTTTGCTTGTAATTGGATGGAAATATACTTGTAATTGAACTAATTGATATCTATGAGACTTTGGCTTGGACTTAGTTCACTAAATGGATATATGTGCTTGCAAATAAATTGGGAATCTACTTGTAACTGAACAAAAACCATACTTATAACTAAACGGGGTAATGCTTGTAACTCTCCAGTTTAGACTTGGTTCATAAATAAGATATATGCACGTAATTGAACAAAGCTATGCTTGTAACTAAACGAAGTAATTTTGTAACGTAACAAGACTAATGCTTATAGCTCAACGCATCGATACTTATAATCTTACATCATTATAGAGTGTTTAAATTATTCGATACATCAATTATTCGATATTCAATATTTTAGTATAATATAATTTAACAAAATTTATATTCTTAAAATTACTATTTAATTATAATATTATATAAAATATAATAGAATTAGATCTTGATTTTCAAATTTTAATTATATGAATTTTTAATTTGTGTCAATTAATTTATAAAAATGAGGATATATATATATATAGATGTACGAAATAATTATAAAGTGGGTATACTACTTAATTTTATACTTAATCCAACATTGCATAGATACAATTATATTTATTTGATATTCTATTAGTTATTTTTAGTAGGAATTTCTCATTTCTTATATTTTAAATGATATATATACTAAATAAACATACATGATCTTCATTATAATACAATTGTTTTAATAATTATGTCAAACATTAAGGGTTAAGTTTTGCTGGCCTTAAGAGAACAATGTTTCATTATAATACAAAATTTCTTCTTTGTTTTTTTACATTTATATTTACTCTTTTAAAGATTATTTGTTTGCTTACACACACACACACACACACATGTGGGGTATATGCAATGATTTTAATTTTTTATGAAATTTTATTATAACTAATTCATATAAATAGAAATTCACTTTTATAAGAGATTTAGATTAATTCAAAAAATCAATTTACATTAATGAATTATTTGATTACAAGAGTTTAAATCCACAAATTATTTACACATTTTAAAAATACAATCATGACTTGAAATCCTATCAATTATTTTTAGATAATTTCTACCCATATTTAATTAAAATACAAAATTATAGGAAGATAAAAAAAACTTAGAGACATTAATTAGTGACTCATTTTGGAACCACTACAAATTCTAATTACTAACTAGTAACCCACTTTGTATCTGCTCAAAATAGGGTCACTAATTAGTGACCCCTATTGGGACCGCTTACATGGGGGGTCACTAAGTAGTGACCAAATATAAGGAGTATGGCCAAATTAGTGACCCCTTTTATGAAATAAAAAATGAGTAACTAATTAGTAAACCATTTTGTAACCACCCAGAATGGGGTCACTAATTACTGACCCCATTAGTAACTGATATGCAATTGTCACTAAATTACTGACTAATTTGTGATCGATTTATTGTGGGTGAAAAATTGGTCTTAAAATGGGTCACAAATTTGGTTACTACATTTTTTAAGAAAATGAGACCATTCGGTTACTGATGATAGGTCACTAAGTGGTCACTGATTAGTAATCCCAAGAAAGGGTCACTAATATGTGGTCAAAAATTTAACTTTTTTGGTAGTGAGTAGGGAGGCAACGTATACAGTAGTTATAACAAAGTAGTTTTCAAACAACCACTATTTCTTTATTTATTAAATATCTAAACTCCATTATGTATGCTGAATTTGTAATGAATATATTAACAAAGATTAAGGAGTAATTTTTTTTGATAGGAGATTATGTAGCCGAAGCATTTAATCATGTGTCCGAATGTTGATTATGAGGTAATTTAGGATTTCAATAGATTGTGTTATTGGTCTCAATGCTGTCTATATTTGATTGAGTATTTTGTTTAATAATCATGCATCAAACCAAACTATATGAATTGATTAGTGGAGAGCTGATTATTGAATGTATTTGTTACATAAGCCAAAATAACAAACATATATTATTTTTGGTTGACTTGAAAAAATGCCTAGTTTACACTATGTGGTCTATTTAAGATACTTAAGAGATCCATTAACTGATCGGGATTCCACCAAACTTCATGCACTAAGTAAGTTAGATTGCTAACTATTAGAGTGAGCCCAAGTAGCTACTTTTGGAAACTACTTTTTTAATTATATTTATGTAATAGAAGGGATGTTTGTTTTATTTTAGGCCATCTTTATTGTATGTGTGAACGAGTTCTGCATTTAGACTAAAGCCCTTTAACCAGTTTTATTGAACAAAAAATCAATTAATGGAAGTTCAACCAATAAAAATTCTAACATTTTTTGAAAGTATTTTAAAACAAAAAGACTCGTGTTTAACAACAGTGGCCACTAAATATAACATCATAATATTCACTCAAATCATGATTAATGTCCAACAAAACAAGCAGTTAAGAACTAAAAATGAAGATAAACTACCAATAGTCCAACTTATTAAATGATTGACAATTTTGTTAATATGACTATACCACAAGTGTGCAAGTGTAGGTACATATCATAGCATATTGTGTGATCCCTTTACGTTAGGTTGTATAAATCCACATTGTGTCTTCCCAAGGAAATGTAATAAATCTCTATAAGAAGATCATAACATTGTAACAGCTTGCAAGAGTCTTATATAATACAGACTCAAAAATTATTATGAGATAGGCTATCGTTTTATCCTCTACTTTAACACTTACAATCTTGTCAGGTCATAGATCCATATTCATATCTAAACAAACAAATCCGATGATCATTTGCTCTAATAAAGACCCGAGAGTCACTAGTTTTAGCAATTTATTGAGTTTAAACCATTGGTCTAAAATGCTTAAGCTCAAGTTGTCAAGTAGTAACTTTCATAAGTCTTGTAAATTACATGATATTAGACTCAAAAATTGATATACGATCGGATATCACAACATATTTTCGTGAAAACACTATTTCCTTAAAGGAAATTAAAGCCTCTCGAGGTAAGCACAATAAATGAATACCACTAAATAACCATTATATAGACAATGATATAGAAGAAACAATTAAACATGTGCATAAGTTCATTATATCAAAATTACATCAATCCAATGTAATAAAATTATTTACTAGATAACAACTTTTACTAACTAATTACATCAAGACTTCACAATACCATGTTCTCAACATGTTTCATGAACATCATAACTATAACTCCCTAGTCAATTAGTTAGCAAGTATTTTCTCAATTTGAATATGCTTAAACAAAAATCTCTTCATTTTCAACCAGCTATTTTACATCTACAAACTTAATTTTGATGTGCTCGAAAGAAGAAGTTATTTTTGTTTCTTGGGAAGAAGACAACATAACTATTGTGTTGACAGATCCTTAATGGTTTCGAAATTAAGTTCACAATTCCAATTGCCAAAATAAGATTTCTAATCCACACAGCATTTGAAGCAACCCCATAACATGCAACAAACTTAGCCTATATAGTAGAAGAGCCATTAAAGTTTGTTTAACACTTCTCCAAGATAAAATTCCGCTAGCAACATGAAAAAATATTCAAAAGTTGATTTTTCACATTTGGGTAACTAGTGAAATCTAAATCTGAATAGCCCAGGATGTCTAAAGCATCAACATTTGTGTAAACAAGCATGTATATATTTGTCTTCTACAAACATCCCCTAGCCTTTTATCTTATAACACAAGCATGTATTCTAGCTTTGTGTACAGAGCATGGTTGTGAGTATAGAGTAGTTGCCGATTTGGACAACATACTTTGTAGTTTTTTACCAATTCATTTCATCTTAATTTTTTTTTTTAAAAAAGAAAGGTCAAAATTGCTTTTATTGACTCTATTCATGCACTCTCTAAGAATCCTAGAACTTTGGCAACAAAGACAATGGTGAAATGTAGACACATGTTGTGGATCTAGAAAGGAAGTGTCGTGAATTCGTTAAAAGGAAAAGCAAGGGTGAATGTAAATGCTTTGTGAAAGAGAAGGAGAAAGAAAAGAGCTTTGAAAGCTAGATTTAAAAACCAAAAATGAAAGAGTTGGAAGTGGCTTTGAAGGAACAAGAGTTGTAGAAGTAGACGTGAATAAAATTGTTAAAGAGCAAATTCAAATTGAGGGAGTGAAAGTCATGATGAAGAGTGAAATTGCTCAATTGCAAAGATAGGAGAATGAATATCAGCATGCAATATATCTGGCTTAGAAGCTTTTTCTTTCTCCCTGTCTAGTGTTCTAGCTAGTCCTCCACGACAAGGTTCGAAAAACTAGACCGTTTATCGAACTAACAAAATTGCTAGTTTACGATTCATCGGTCCAACCATCAATTAGACAACAATTGAATCGTAATTTGATTGGTGAGGTTGTAATTATGTAATATTATTATATATTATATAAAAAGTACAAAAAAATAGACAACATTCAATCAAGCTATTATAGTGCTTACAAAATAGAAATAATAAATCACCCATTACATTCAAAATACATATAAAGCGTCTAAATTCAAACTCAAAAGTTCACCAATTCTCTCATATCACACGGTTGCAATTTAAATAACTAAACACATGTAACTATCAAAGTCGTTCCTTATCATTGTTTTCTACTTCTACATTATTGTTAATTCCAACAATAGTCAACATCATGTAAATTTATGCTACTAGTACTATCACCAATATCAACATCATGTAGGTTCAAGCCACTATTAGTACCATCACCAATCATGTTTTCAAAAGAAGTTAAATTTAAATATTCTTGAGAAGTACCAGACGATTGTTGATCATTCAACACCACAAAAAACTAAAGACAAAATTACAAAAATTTATTCCACTAAGGTGAAAATGCGTACTTTTTTAAACTACGAAATATATTTTGCATAGTTTGTTTTTCAAACTTACCCTCTATGTGATGACCATGTTTTCAATTAAGTCTTAAAGCTTCTAGATTCTCATGAAGTGCTTTCTTCCTCTATTCTTTCTCCTTCATAAACCCAAAATTAGTTTTGCTTATACTTTCATAGTTAATTGGGTCATAACCCCTTTTCTTTTGTCACAAATATGAATATAAACACATTAAGATCATTTTTACTTGCATTTAAAATGATAATACACTTATATATATATATATATTCAAATAAGCAGCTTACTTTTACTTTAGCTTCATATTGTAGTGAATATATACAAGGTCATTCAACCTTTGATATTCAAGTAGATTTCTTCACTTAGGATATATTCACTCAAAGACGCTTCAATTCTATTTACAATCAGAAGAGCTACTTGTTTGTACAACAATCCTAGTTGCAAATGTCACAACTACATCCTTTTGGCATGACAACAAGGTAGTGGTTAATACTCTCCCATGCCTAAAGGACAAGAGACGACATCAATCATGTGACTCCTATCATGTCTAGCTCCACCTAACCTAACCTGTGTTACCTGTATATCCAAATGTATCTCCCATGCATTATAACTCAACATATCTAAACATTATCCAATCATGCATTGCTCAAAAAATATAATTTACTATAGCTGCCATACTATCTAACTATATAATACATTTTTTTTGTTGCAATTTATTCCTAGTCATTTACTGTCTCTACAATTTTAAACTCTCACATTTTACCACATGCACATAAATTTTATTTGCTAGCTTAACCTCTTCTAAATGATATGCAATGCTAATGTGATGATGCAAAGGCTACATTTGTTATAGCTAAACCCTGTTAGTCACTACATATGAAAGGAAGTGGTGAGACAGATGTCCTAATAAATGGTATACAAACTAATCTTAGTGAAAATAAAGAGTTTTTCATAATAATACTATAGATAAACATGGCTCATAGGAAAGCATTAATCACTACAAATACAGAAATACAAGATTACTAAAAACAGTATACTACAACATCAAGATAAACTATATCACGTAAGCATATAAAAGTATAAACATCAATCATACACTGTCCAGCCTATATGTTGGATCAATTGTGCATAACCAACAATATCTGAGAGCAAAAAGAAAATTATTAGATATCAAAACATTTTTGGTGCCACCGCATTGTGTAATCTGCATCATGGGTTGCTGTCATTCCCTTGCCAAATTGACAGTTTATAGTCTGAGACCTCCACTAGATCCAATGTCATATATCATATACTACTGTGCATGTAGAATTGCCACTTGTCCCAGATTACTACCTAACATCTTTAATTTGGTGCCAAAGTACAAAATATCATGAAAACATCATAAAATCAAAAATCATTAGGATATATTAGAAATCATAATATAGACACTTTGTTTCCAATTTTTGATATTAAAACATATACATATTGTGGAAATATTTTATTTTTGTCATAAAATATACATTTAGAAAATCTAAAATTAGAGAGTATGCCACTCACATAATTGTAGTCTACATATATCCTTTTGGACTTGGTTAGCAACATCTAACTCATGTCCGTTTTCCTTTCTTATAAATGAGGTGTATGTAACATAAGTATGCTACTATCGATGTCGGATGAAAATGCATGCTAGTTGACTTAGGTTGTCTAATTATTAGTTTTTCTTATTTCTTAACCTTTGTGACCTCTTGTTCCTAACCATTTGTTTCTCACTTCCTTGAGAACCCTATCTTTACCCCTATATTAGCCTTAACTATACTAGAGTTCCAACCTCATTGGGTGTTATTTAGATTTGTCATGACCCAAAATTTCAGACCTGTGATCGGCATAGGAATTAGAATAAATCCCAATCCCACAAGCCTAGTAGAAAATATGAAATTTAACTAAACTGATAATCTGATAATAAACAAAAGATAATCCAAACCATACAAATTGAACTGTCAATATAAAACACAAAATCTATCTGTAGTCAAGTGGAGCATACTAAAATCCTAGGAATACAATGTCTGATAGAAACTGAATAACTCTCTGAAAATCTAAACAAAAACGGCTAATAATACGGACTCCTCTCAGATGATAGGATCCACCAGACCAACGAACTCAGAATCTGAAAAAAAATAAGGGTGAGTCTATAGACCCAGTGAATAATAATATGCATATATGAGAATAAAGGACATGCATACTGATATAACTTGTAATTCACTGGAAATAGATTTTTAACAAACATTTTCCATAATTTAGGGAGTTCAAAACTAAGAACGTCACATAAATCAAAGATCAGAATGTCGACTCACAGTCTACCGAATAATGGAATGGCGACATAGTTTGTCGGATAACAAAATAGCAATACACAGTCTGCTGGATAGCAGAATGACAACATTTCAGTTATGCCAGATAACAAAATGACGATACACAGTTTGCTAGATAACGGAATGGTAACATATTAGTCATGCCAATAAACAAAAATTAGGAAGTCTAGTACTATCACCCCTACTAGATGGGGACCCCATACAAGATATACTTAGTCTAATGCCTATTGTTATTAGTTACAATGTTCTCAAATCCAAAACTCCCCCCAAAAATATTTTTTTCAAAAATAACAGAATAGTTTAACAGAATCTTTCCATTTACAGATATAAATTGAATTTGATGTGAATAACAAATGGTGTTCCAAAATAACTCTAGAAATTACATGCATGTCCCTTGTTATACATTTTAATAGAATTTTATCAAATTTTTAGAAAACAAATATATCATATAAAACCAGATTTATCATAGATATAGAAAATGATAAACGCTCATAAATACACATTATTACTCACAAAAATGACAGAAACTGATAAATCTAATCTTTGATAACACAAGTTCAACAAGTATTATATGAATAATCTAAAATCGTTAAATGATAAATGTCTCAATTTATGTCTCTAATGTATCCAATAATCGTATAAATGAAATTTCCTAATCAAGGAATAAAAAAAAATTATAGATTTTTGTGCCCAAACCCATACTAAGGCCACTAAAATCTTGAACCGATTAAATAAGTCATAAACTGATTACCAAAGCCATGAACTCACGTCATAAATATAAAAACCAATTTATTTAACCCCAAAGTTATCCTTTAAATAAGCTGAACCGATTTGAACCAACCACTAAAGTGCTAAACCAGCCATGAACCGACCATTAGAAACCTGAACTGACCATGAAATGGCCTTTAAATCACTGAACTGGTCGTATATCATCTTCTACTCCACTGAACCGACCCTGAACAGGACTAAAAAGCATTGAACTAGCCTTAAAAATTACTAAACCAGCCCTTTATGTACTGAATTAGCTGGTTTTATGCACAATTTCCTTTGAACTGGGCATAAAACAGTATTATGTTCACTGAACCACAATTAAACTAGTTAATTTAATTATTTATCTAATCTATTATGCACAAAACTAGAAATAAACCGCTAAAATATCCCTGTGAACTGGCCAATTTTCATTTATTTCTTTGTTTTTCTTTTTATTTTATTATTTCCTTTATTTTTCCTGTCCGGGATCTTGGATGTCCAGATTCTAGATTTGACAACCTGACTAGCCTAGCCCATTCTTTCTTTTTTGTTTTCTAGCCTAGCCCAAGCTGGGCCTGGCCCAATATCCTTTCTCCCAACCCGTAGGCCTGGAATTCCTAGCCCAACCCAACTTGTTGAGCGGTTTCACATGCAAACCTGGATCTTTCCGAGTCTGCTCAACCCATTGCATTCCGAAACCGAGAAAAACTTGAAACATACCTAGAATCTGTTCAAACTTGAAATCAACCGCTACAATGGAAGTTGGAATGGGTTGTCAATTGGCTTGAACCAATCTTTGTGTGCAAATTCAACCAGTAGAAGGAGAATTTGATAGTTACTAGTTAGAGGTCCATGTTTTGCTTGAGAAAAATTTTTGTTTAATTTTGATGATCTTAGCTAACAATCTCTTAAATTGTTTTAGGGGTTTGATTTTTACTTTACGGTCACACATATAGTTTATAGATTTTGAATTGATTGTTTCCAATTTGTGTGAATTCTAGAGACCTATGGTTGTGAGATCTGGATGAGAAGACTAGGGAATTTGCCAAAATAATTTTTTTTGATTTTAGATTTCAGTCCCAGTGTCCTTGATTTTGTGCGATTTAGTCCCTTTCCCCTTTTTTATAATAATAATAATACCCAAAAAAATTTGGGGTATTACAGTTTTCCTCTTAAAATAAATTTGGCTCTAGAATTTAAAAATACAAGAACTACAATTAACCTTGTACCTCAAACAAATGAGAATATCTCGCATGCATAGCTTCCTCTAGTTCCCATGTCACTTCATCCTTCAAGTGATATCTCCACAACACTTTCACAAATGCTATCTCCTTGGATCTCAATTTTCTAGTTTGTCAATCGACAATGGCCACGTGCTGTTTTTCGTAAGATAAGTCTGATCCTAACTCTATCTCCTATGGTGCCAATACATGAGAGGGATCTGGCAAGTACTTCCATAACATAGACATATGGAACATAGGATGCACCATGGAAAACTTAGGTGGAAGAGCCAGCCAATAAGCTATTGCACCGACACGATCTAAAATCTCGAATGGGTCAATACAACATAGACTAAGCTTTCTTTTCTTTTTGAAATGCATAACATGCTTCATCAATGATCTCTATAGAAACACATACTGCCTAATGGAGAACTCCAACTCCCATCGATGCTAATCTATATAGGACTTTCTGCTAGCTTCAAGTAAAGAGTAACCTCTATTTGATTAACTGAACTTTATCTATAGCATCCCATACCAAGTCTGGCACTAGAAGTTTAGCTTCCCTTACCTCAAACCATTCGATTGGGGATCTGTAACGTCAACCATATAATGTCTCAAAAGGTGCCATCTAAATATTCAATTGGTAACTATTATTATAAGCAAACTCTGTCAGTGGCAAATACTAGTACCACCAAAATTCATGGCACATGCTCGTAACCTATCCTCTAAAATCTAAATTGTCCTCTCAGATTGCTCATCAATTTATGGATGGAAAGCTGTACTGAGATCTAACTAAATGTCCAAAGCCTCGTGAAGGGCTCTCCAAAACTTAGAAGTAAATTGAGACATCGATACCCCGTAGAATCTCACTATCTCATCTATGTACAACTGAGTATATGGGGAGACATCATAAGTCATTTTCACTGGAAGGAAGTGTGCTGACTTGGTCAATCGATCCATTATCACCCAGACAGAATTGGATCCCCTAAGTGTCCATGGCAAACCCATAATGAAATCCACAGTAATCCTTTCCTATTTTCATTCTGGGATCTCTATCTGCTAAAGTAATCACACTGGTCTTTGATGCTCAGCTTTAACTTACTGATAAGTTAAACACCAGGATACGAAATCTACTATGTCTCGCTTTATGCCTCCACCAATATAGTTGCTTCAGATCTTGATACATCTTGGTGAAATCGAGATGAACAGTATACCTAGAACTACGAGCTTTCTCCAAAATAGCTCTCCTTAAGTCACTAACATCAGGTACATAGATACGGCTATTGCACCTTAGAACTCTCTTGCATCGAGCTTAAACTCAACATGCCTTTCTGCCTAAACCTCTCCCTTGATTTTCAATGACTTAGCATCCCTATATTGATTGATCTTGATGAGCTCAAGTAAGGATGTTTGAGCCTACATATGGGCTAATAATAACCCAGATTAGTCTATCCTAAGTTGCATGCCTCCTCGTTCTAGTCTATAAATCTCTTTTATTAGCAATCTGATAAATCCAATTTATATTATAATTATGTGCTCAATTTGTTTGGATTTATCAAATATTTTTCACATTTTTAGCTAAAATGTGATAATTGGTGCGTAAATTCATTATACCCTTTACTTATCTTTAATTTGGTGAACTGAATGAATTTTATTAAAAATGAGCTTTATGGAGCAAAATTTTTATAGAATTTTACTCATTTTGATAAATTTGGGATTTATCAAGTTCAACAGTAGCAGTTTTTCAGTTGGATGTCTTTGTAGAAAAAGAATTCATATTTGAAGGTACAAAATTCGGATTGAGCTGATCCTAGAGCCATTGAAAATCTAAGAGAGAGAGCTACAATTGTTATACTTAAACCTTAATCCAATTCAGCCTGGAAGGCACTCAAACATTAAAAAAAAAAAATACCAAAGGTAGAATTATGCTTCAATAGCAGCAGATTTTAACAGATGTAGCTTAGAGAAGAAAATTCATAACCTGAGTTTATAAAATTCAGATTGATATGATTCAAGACATTTTGGAAACCTCAAAGAAAGCTCTACAACTTTTGTGTTTTGGAGAAAATCTAATTCAGTATAGAAAGGGCTCAAAATTTAGCAAACAGTTGTAGTAGTCAGAACAGTTCTACAATTTTTTTCAGTAGTAGCATGTTGGAAGGAAACAAATTCATAACTTAAGATAGAAAATTCTGATTGAGCTGATTCAAGAGGCATTAGAAAGATAAGGAAGAATGATGCAATGTTTATGTTTAGGCCTTAGTCCAATTCAGCCCGCAAGATGTTGGAATGTTTGAAAGAAGCAAGCAGACTTACAGTTTCAGCAGCAGCAGAGTTTGCAGATTCAAATTCAAATACCCATGACCCTAATGCATGATCCAACTCCATGCCTAATGCCCAAAACTTGAACTACTTGAACTTGGTGCTTCATTTCAATTATTTTGAACCTTTTGGAGCTTTCTTGTAGAGAAAGTTTCGGTGGAGAAGCAACAAAATCATATATAGCTGGTTGCTATTTTTTAGGGAAGAAAAAAATGAGTCTGTCTTTGATTTTGAATGGGGGTGGGTGAGAGTGTTTGAAAAGAGGGAAATGAGCACAAAATAGTGAAAAAAGAGGGAGAGAACAAGAGAGAAAGAGAGGGAGAACAAGGGAGAAACTCTGAGTAATCTGAAAATTGAAGGAAAAGATCAAGTGCAATCATTGGAGAGGGAGAAGCAACACTAGAAAATTCTGCAACTAAGTTTCAGCAGAAACAACCTTCAAAAGCACTACAAAAACTTCAAATTCTTCATCTTCTAGACTAAGTTCTTCTCCCTAATCTTGTTATCATTTTAGCAAATTTTTGTTTTCTTTTGTTATTGATATCATGTTTGAACTCTTCCTGAAAATTAATCTTATTGCTAAATCGTTGAATAACTTTATGGAATAATTATCTTAGTTGGAGAAATGATGTAGCTATACAACCTAATTTTGTTTGATAATATGATTTGAAATTGTTGATTCTAGGGTTCTGCAATTATATTTTTTAGATTGTGAGCTTGAGAGTGTTTATATGATAATATGATTTTCAACTTGGTTTGGAATGTTGCAAAGGATTAACTGAAATTTCAAATTTCTTGAAAGCTATTTTTTTTTATAAGAAATTGCAGAAAAACTGAATTTATGAGATTGAGTAATGCTAAATCTTAATGTTACTTAGCTTGTAATCAATTTTCACAGCCTTGTTATCATCCAGTAGGAGTTGCTAGGTAGTATTAATTAATTTCAAGCCAAGTTGTAATTTGAAAGCAAAGTCCAAGCATTGTTTAACACAACGGAAGTTTGGTAGTTCGGTAGAATGCCTAAAATTCTATTGTGTGGCTTACTTAGGTAGTCCGGTAGGATTCTTAATCGAAAGAGATTTCACTACTCTTAATAAATTTTGGAATTGAGTAAATTAGGCAGGGCTCAGTAGAGATCGACGAAGTTATTCACTTTCAAGATAGATTAGCCAGTCTGACAGGAAGGTTAATATTTTTAGAAATCTTGCTATCTCATAATTTTATTAGCAACCCTAGATTCCATTTTAATTCATAATACCAAGCAAAATTAAGGTGATACTAGCGAAATCATTTTTCCCAACTAGTATCTATCTCATATTTTTAAGTGGATTTCTCTCTTGAATGATCTCCTAATTTCCATAACTAGTTATAAATTTTACTCTCCATTTTTATTAATTTTTCTCAAAACTCACTTTTTCTCGATTAACATATAAGTTATATCAAAATTTGCAAATCAACAATCAATCCTTGTGAGATCGACACTTAACTCACACACACTTTATTACTTGAGCGACTAGTGCACTTGCCAATTAGACGTGCTAGGCACGCAACACAATCATCTCACCTAAGTGATGTGAGCTAAACTCTTCATGGATTTCCTACTCAATGCATTTGCCACTACATTAACCTTGATAGGATGATACAAGACAATACAATCAAAATCTTTAAGAAACTCCATCCTTTTTTTTTTTTGGCCGAAGATTCAAATCCTTCTATTGAAAAATATATTTCAAACTCTTATGATCAATATAAATCTTGCAAGGCTCCCTATATAGGTAATGTCTCCATGTCTTAGTGCGAACACAACCGCAACCATCTCTAAATCATAAGTGGGATAATTCTGCCAATGCTTCTTAAGCTGTCTGGATGCATGAGTTATAACACGATCGTTTTGCATCAGTACACATCCTAGACCCACTCTAGAAGCATCACAATATACTGAGAACTTTCTTATCCCAGGCAATAATGCCAAAATAAGTGTAGATGTTAGGTGACTCTTAAGCATCTGGAAACTCTCCTCACAAGCATCTGACCACTAAAATTGTACTCCCTTCTAGGTCAATCAAGTTAGAAGGGCAGCAATCCTGGAAAAGTCTATCACAAAATAGCGATAGTACCCAACTAAGCTAAGAAAACTATGGATCTGGGTAACGGATTTAGGTGCAGGCCACCATTGTATTGCTTGAACTTTGCTATCATCAACTGTGATCCCTTCCTTTGAAACCACATGCTCCAAGAAAATCACTCTATCTAGCCATAACTTGCACTTCAAAAATTTTGCGTATAAGCTATGCTTCCTTAAGGTTTATAACACTTCTCATAAGTGCTACTCATACTCCCTATGCTTCTGGAGTAAACTAAAATATCATCAATGAAAACGATTACAAATCGATCTAGGAATGGTCTAAACACCCGATTTATCAGATCTAGGAAAGCAGGTAAAACATTCATCAAACCAAAAGACATCACCAAGAATTTATAGTGACCATATCGTGTCTTGAATGCGGTCTTCAAAATATCTCTCGTCTGATCCTTAACTAATGATACTCATATCGCAAGTCAATCTTCGAAAAACACATTGCTCCATGCAACTAATTGAACAAATCATCTATCCAGGGCAGTGGATATCTATTACATACTGTGACCTTGTTGAATTGCCAAAAATCAATACACAACCACATGCTACCATCCTTCTTCTTTATAAATAAAACTAAAGCACCCCAAGGAGATATGCTCGGACGAATGAAACCCTTACGCAAAAAATCTTGCAATTGCAATTTCAATTCTTTAAGCTCCACTGGTGCCATACAGTAAGGAGGTATGGAGATCGGCTGTATGTCTAGAAGTAAGTCAATGCAAAACTCAATTTCTCTCTCAAGAGGGATACCGGGTAAATCATCAGGAAGCAAATCAGCAAACTCCTTAATGACTGGGAGTTGCACTAGGTTGGGCTCTGTGACTCGGGCGTCTTTGATCAAAGCCAAGAATCCCTGACACCCTCTAGATAATAGACGCTTAACCCTCATATATGATATAACTCGAACAGGGGCTAAGTTATATAATTGCCCTGAAATATAAGTGGTGACTCATCAAGCATCTCAATCCTCACAATCTTGGTATGGCAATCCAATGTAGCATAACAAGAAACCAACCAATCCATACCCAAGATCATGTCAAAATCAGAAACATCCAGAATGATTAGATTTGCCATAAACTCCCTATCTTTCACCTAGACTAAACAAGACTTATATACCTGTAGAACCAAAATAGGCTTCCTTACGAGGGTAGGCACGAAGAAAGGCTGCTCCAACGGAACAGATGAAGACTTGAATCAAGTAGCAAAAATCGGTGATACATAGGAATGAGTAGATCTAGGATCAAATAGTGCACATGCATCAAAAGAATATATGGTGATCATACCTATAATCATGGCTTAGATGCCTAAGCATCCTATCTAGTTAGGGCATATACGTGCACCTGGCCTCTACCGTTCTGGCCACGTCCTTTGCCACTCGAACCTCGCCCCTATGTTCGAGCTAGCTGATCAGGATTAGACTAAGTCATTATGTCAAACTGCTCTGCTACATGAGTGTTTGACTATGGACAATCCCTAACTTATGCCCGAGTTTACCACATCGATAATAAGGTTCGTTTCTTTTATATCATGGTCCTCGATGCTTACGCCACAAGTACCACAAATTGAAGCATCATGATTCTGTAGCGTAGAACTGTACTGCTTGGATTGCACCACCCTCTTATTCTCTGTGACTAGCATAGAGATAATTGTAGATAGTCTTCCTGGACGTGGTGCCTCGGTTTGTGCATGATACTAAGAACCCTAAAACACTGAATCCTTATATAAACTCTAACCTCCACTGAAGGATCCCGAGATCTTAGCCTTTTTCCTGGTGTCTTTCACTGCCCTCTGCTCAAACTCTCTAGCCTTTATCGCTTGGGTAGTATTCACTAACTTAGCATAAATGTACCTCCCTATCTGTGAAGCCAAAGCTCAGAACAAGGGTGCTACCAAACCTCTAATGAATCTCCTTGCCTTCATCAGCTACCAAGTGTGGAGCATATCGAGACAAATGATTGAAATGGGCATCATGCTTTGGCACTATCCGTCAGGTCTTTGTCGAAGGCACTCAAACTCTGCTGCTAGTTGATCCCTTTTATTTGCCGATAAGAACCTATTCATAAATGCACTAACGAATTCTTCCCAAGTCATCAACACTGCCTCCTTAGGCTTCCTAGACAATGTGGCCTTATACCAAGACCGAGCCAAATCATATAGTCTACAAGCGGCTAACTCCACGTGCCTTGGACTAGAGCATCTCATCACCTCAAATATGACCTCTATCGAGTTTATAAAAATGCTACAGATCCTCGGTAACCCCTTTTCCAAAGAATGTAGGTGGCTTAAATCTAAGGAAGTTCATGACCTGAGTATCGAGCCCGCCCTCATGCTGATAATGCTTTGATGCTGCCTGTGCCATAACTATATAAACCTGGACCTCCTGCCTCCTCTAAACTGACTGTTGCCCAATCCCCAAGGGAATCTCTTGAGTCCTCTAAACTAAGCTTGGCTGGCCATCTACACCAACCTCTAGCACTCTTAGACTTATATTCATCAAAGTCCTGGTCCTCTCCTAGTCCAATATCTTCGCTATCAAGGTGATCATAGTCTACTATGTCTCCTAAATGCCAAGTAGGACCTCAACTAACTTGTCCGAAGTACCGGTAGGTCAAGTAATCTCCTTAGGCTTTGTCTGTCTATCTCAACTAACAGTCTTACCATGGCCTCTCCCTCTACCCCTGCTTCCATCCCATCCTCTACAGAGGGCTATCTATCTGATCGTATCTTGGTAGAGGGTAACCTGTCTCGTGGCATCTAAGGAGTCACTAAATTATCGATATTGAGTTCCTGATGGTGATTTTTGTACGAAGAGTCCATCTATCAAAACATTTCAAACAACATATGACAAGAGTGAGAATGTAGGTAAGGTCGAGTTAACAATCAAATTCAGAGAATAGAACACTCCTACTCACACTTCTATAGTATGTTGATTATGAGAGTGGCTAGCTCACAATCATAATTGGGACTCTACAGATGAACGATTACTCCATCAAACACAGAAAACCTAGAGCTCTCATACCAACTTTGTCATAACCCAAAATTTTGGATCCGTGATCGGCGCAAAGGTCAGAATAAATCCTAACCCCAAAAGCCTAATAGAAAATACATAATTTAATTAAAACTGATAATCTGATAATCAAGAAAAGATAATCCAAACCATACTAACTGAATTGTTGACATAAAACATAAAACCTGTCTACAGTCAAATGGAGCATACTAAAATCCTAGGAATACAAAGTCTGATAACTGAATAACTAACTTTGAAAATCCAAACAAAAATGGCTGACAATATGAACTCCTCTCAAATAGTAGGATTTGTCAGACCAACCAACTCAGAATCTGGAAGAAAATATGGGTGAGTCCACAGACTCACTAAATAATAGTATGCATCTATGAGAACAAAGGACATGCATACTAATATAACATGTAATTCACCGAAAACAAATTTTTAACAAACATTTTTCATAAATTAGGGAGTTCAAAATCTAAAATGTCACATATATCATAAATCAAAACAGTGATACATAGTCTACCAGATAAAAGAATGACAACATATCAGTCATGCTAGATAACGGAATGGTGACTACAGTCTATCAAATAATAGAACGGTAACATATTAATAATGCTAGATAATATAATGGTGACACACAGTTTGCTAGATAACAGAACGACAACATATTAGTCATGTTGATAAATAGAAATCAAAAAGTCTAGCACCATCACCCTTACTAGATAGGGACATCGTACAGGATATACTAAGTCTAAAGCCTACTACCGCTAGCTGTAATGTTATCAAAATTCGAAACTCCCTCAAAAAAACATTTTTTCCAGAAATAACAAAAGAGTTTAACAGAATTTTCCCACTTACAAATATAAACTGAATTAGATGTAAATAATAGACAATGTTCCAAAACAATTCTAGAAATTACATGCTTGCCCTTTGTTATACACTTGCATAGAATTTTATCAAATTTTTAGAAAAATAGATATATCATATAAAGCCAGATTAATCACAGATATGGAAAATAATAAACGCTAATACATACATATTATTACTCACAAAATGACAGAAATTGATAAATCCAATAACAGGTAACACAAGCTCAACAAGTATTGTACGAACAATCTAATATTATAAAATAATAAAATGTCTTAATTTATGCCTCTAATATATCCAAGAATCGTATAGATAAAATTTTCTAATCAAGGAACCAAATAAAATTCTATATTTTTGTGCTCGAACCCATACTAAGGCCACTAGGGTCTTGAACCAATCAAATAAGTCATGAACCAACCTCATAAATATGAAAACTAGTTTATTTAACCCAAAATTATCCTTTAAATACACCGAAACGGTCATGAACCAATTATTAAAGGGCTGAACCAGCCATGAGCCAGCATTTAAGTCACTGAATTGGCTTTAAAAGTTCCTGAACCAGATCTTTATCTATTGAACTAGCCGGTTTTATGCATAATTTCCTTTGAACCTGGCTTAAAATAGTATTATTTTCACTGGACCAGAATTAAACTTGTTAATTTAATTATTTATCTAATTTATTATGCACTAAACTAGAAATAAACCGCTAAAATTCCCTGTGAACTGGCTGATTTTCATTTATTTCTTTGTTTTTCTTTTTGTGTTATTATTTCCTTTAGTTTTCCCATTCTAGATCCTGGATTTTTGAATTCTGGATTTGACAACCCGACTAGCCTAGCCCATTCTTTCCTTTTTATTTTCTGGTCCGACCTAAGCTGGGCTTGGCCCAATATCCTTTCTCCAACCTGCAGGCTTAGAATTCCCTACCCAACCTAGCTCATTGAGTGGGTTCACATGCAGACTCGAATCCTTCCAAGTTTGTTCAACCCGTTAAATTCTGAAACTAAAAAAAGAAAAAAAAACCTTGAAACATTCCTAGAATCTGTTCGAACTTGAAATTAGCTGCTACGATGGAAGTTGGAATGGGTAGTTGATAGGCTCGAACCAATCTTTGTGTGCTAATTTGGCCAGTAGAAGGAGAATTTGATAGTTTACTGGTCGAAGATTCGTGTTTTGCTTGAGAAGAATTTCTGTTTAATTTTGATGATCTTAGCCAACAATCTCTCAAATTGTTTTAGGGGTTTGATTTTTGCTTTACTGTCGCACATATAGGTTTATAGATTTTGAATCAATTGTTTCCAATTTGTGCGAATTCTGGAGACCTATGACTATGAGATTTGAATGAGCAAATTTGGAAATTTGCCCAAATCAAATTTTCTTTATTTTACATTTCAGTCCCTAGTGTCCTTGATTTTGTGCGATTTGGTCCTTTTCCCCTTTATTATTATATTATTATTATTATTATTATTATTATACCCCCAAAGAATTTTGGGGTATTACAAGACCCCTAAAAATCATTCCATAAGTCCCCTAGGTTGCAGAAAATTTGAGCGCATTATCCTTTGTACACCAATCTAAAATGCATAGTAGTATCCCCAAATTGCTTCTCTAACTTCTCAACTGCTAAGACCCTTTCCTCAACCCTTTCTTAGACATAGCTTTGGCCACATTCCAGCCCTCTTAAATGTCATCTAGAGTCTTAAAAATCATCCCTCATGTCTCTTAAGTGATCAAAAAAACTTAAATGTTTATTTGTGGAATTTGTTTCTAAGTTTAGTCCACACTTAACACTTATTTCTTCTCTAACTCTATGTCTTTCTTTGGTCCCTCTTTGGCCCTCAATTTATTTTCATTTTGTGCTTGTTTAGGAGCTTATAATTCCTTCAAAACCATGTCCTTAAAACATAATTTTTTTTGTATATAAATTTTTACATATATACCATAATTCCTTAGTTAGGTATACCTTTTTTTAAACAAACTTTAAGGCTTTTCTAATTTTTCCTTACTAAGTTAATATAATCATCCTTTAAACCACTTGATTGTCTTGGTTATACTAAATTTCAGCTCTCTTAAATGTCCCTTAGATAGCTTAAAACCCATCTTCCAATCTTCTTAAGTTGTTAGAATTATTAGCATTAACACATGAGATTAATTTTAATTTGGTTTGTATTTTGTTCTTTCTTAGAGTTCTACTTTAGTGCTTTCCTCTAAACCTTCTTTACCCCCTTTGTTGAGCCCTATTTCGTGCCCTTAGATTGGTATACAACCTCTTAAAAATCAGCTTCCTAGATTCCCAAATTTGCTCACTAAATTCAGCTCATGTCTTTTATTGCATCTAATTAGATTTTACAAATGGTTTTAAGTTAATTTGAGTCCTTTTTTTCCCTTTTCTTGTCAAATTGATTTAATCACCCTTTAAGCCATCAGTTTGTCTTGGTTTAAGGCTTCATTAAGCACCCTAAAAAGTTTCAACTAAGTTGCTAGAGTGCAGAAATTTTGCTGCAGAAATTTTCTACATATGTTTCTAACCTTTTTAACTATGCGTAGCCTAATTGGAGCTAGGATCTTAGGCTCCCTTTTCCCTCATGTGAACTAGTTTAACTATCACTTAGTCCACTTAGAACTGTAAATTAAGCCTCTACTTGGCTCAGCCAGGTGGTGTTTCTGGCAGAAATTTTTCAGCAACACAACTTGTACTTCATTTATAGTTTTAAGCAAATTTGGTTCATCATTTGGGTACCTTTTCTACTCTCCCTCCTAGATTAGCCTTTCTATCACCTAAGCTACTTGTTATACTCATACTGGAGTGCATTTCATCCCCTTAAATTCATGGCTTACACATAGGACATTGTAGAAAATTTCTGCACATCACTTCTCAATTCTCAGCTAAGCATAGTCTACATTAGAGCACACATTTTGGTTTGTTCCTAGTCCTTTCTTCTCATTTGACTTACTCATCTTCTAGCATATTCATTAGCATCAAGTTTGAGCCAAAATTAAGCCCTTTCTTGTCCCTTAACAGTTTGGCCCCGTAAGTACACCTATAGAAAATTTTCTACATGCCTAAGGTTGCTCTACTTAAGGTTTCTAGCTTAATTCTCTAGCTTTTCTTGATATTTTCCATTCTTTCCTTTGTTTTGCAAGAACTCCCCTATCTCTACTCTGTTTTGGATTCATAAACAGTAGAAAAAATCTATACAAATTCATGGAAACATAAAATTTCCAAGGCTAAACATGATTCTCATAAGTTTTCTCTCAAAATTAACAAGTTATATTAGGTTTCTTCTCTCTTTAATTTTCGGCCAAGCAGAATTTTTAGCATATAGACCACTGAAAATCTTGTTCTCTTTCCATTAAATAAGAGATAAAATAGAAAGCATAATCAAATCTACAAAAATTTCTATACAAAAATTGAATTTCTAGAAGGTTCTAGAGCTTTCTTACTTTGGTTTCCTTTATTCCCTTCCTCTTCTTCTTCCTTTCTTCCTTCTTTCTCCTCTCTTTCTCCCCTTGGCTTGCACGACTTATGGGGCTTCTAGAGGGTTCAAGAGGCCTTTAGAACCCCCTAGGCTGGCAAAGGAGAGGAGGCCCATAGCCCCTTGTGAAAAGACCAAAATACCTCTCTCTTGTACATTAATTTCCTTTCATGCCCTTTTGAGTTTCTATTTCCGCTTCTACCCTAAGAAACCATTCTAATGCCCTTCTAGTCCCTCTAACTTAAGGTCTAACCTAGGTTAAGTCACTAATAAATTTTCATAATTTTATTTATTTAATGTTTATAATTATTATTTTTACAATTCAAGGGCACAACCAAGGATTTTTTTCACAACCCTTACTTTTCTTTTCTTTTACAATCCTTACTTTTCTTTTCTTTTTCTTCCACTATCATATTAATCTCAAAATTTAATATTTCCTAATACTTATTTAACCTCTTAATCCTCTTCTCTAAAATTATACTTAGCACTTTAATTATTCTCATAAATCCCATTACTTAATAATTTTCACTTCGGCACTTAAATTCTAGATTTTTGCCCTAAAATTTCATCTTTCCTTTCAATCTCTTTCCACCACCACTTCGTGTTCATTTCTTTAATACCTTCTAGGTTTCTATTTCACTTTCTTATCCTTTCAAATAAAAATTCAAACCCGAGTTAGATTATAAATAAATGTCACTAGACTTATTTAACTACCTTCCTCAATAATTATTTTTTTACTTTTCTAACTTTTTCCTTTGAGCTTCTACCCCCTTTTTCCTCTAATCATTTTCACCACTCTTCTTCGTACTTTTCTTAATCCCTTCAAGTCTTCTAAAGTTCCCTTTTTCCTCTCTTAAGGTTGGAGACAAGAAAAAATAAAATAATTTTTCTTAAATTTGAATTACTCCTAGCATACATGTAATGATCAAAATGCATGAAATTTATGTGATGATGCATATGATAGTTCTGTGCATGCCAATATGCTAATGTTAAGCATTGCAAATTTGGTTTGGGATGTTACAACCAATTTCTGTAAGTTTGGTACACTATGGCCAAATAATCTCCACCTTTCATCTTGACAATCAAAGAAATAAGAAAAACATCATATGCACATCAAGTTTCTATATATAGTATAAGTATTAAATCATCAATTAGTTTAGGTATAAATAAAATAAAACATCTACCAGATTGAGCATGTTAGCCTCAAGGTTTCATATTTATTTTGATAATGACAAAACAAATTAAAATTATTATGTATATTTATATAATGAATAATATGGACAATTTATAATATTAAGATTATTATTTAACTACATACATTACATGTACTAAATTGTGAAGCTGTCATATTAGACATGTGTGTAGTAAATTAATTATATCTTACTATAGAAAAATCAAAAAATTATAAAGTCAATTTTATATGAAACTACACTCAAATATCTTTATTTTGATATATAATTCATCATATATATTCTTTTGTATTAAAGCAGTTTATTATATCAATCTCACATATTATTTTCTGAAAAAGTCTTTCTTGAAATCTGCACGATATTGGTTTTAATTAGTAAAATATAACTTATAATATAAATAAAATTCTGAATTAATTTTATTTGTAAAGTAGACGTGTTGAGCTTTAAATGCATATATTATTTGCACGTTTTACACTTATAGTTTGATAGATATAATTTTTCAAAGTGGGCCATTCTGCTGAGTTGCACTGTCAGCAGACAAAATGAGTATACTACAGTATTTTTACAATATCTCAAAATATAAAAGTCAAATTCACACGAATCCAAATTTGAATGAAAGTAGACGTTATAAGCTTTTCAAATATATATAATTTGTTATTTTTGAATACAAATTCAAATTTCTAGACAATTTTGAACTTGGCCAACAACTTTTGACAAAAGCAATTTTACAGTCTGGCATGTCATTGAAGATTTGATGATTTCTCTCAAACGGTGCACGATAATTGAATGATTCTTTTTGTATTTGAAAATAGACTCAATGAGGAGTATTCAAGAATATTTTAAGATTTTTTGAACGCTCGGAGCCATTTTATTTGAATTTTTGAATCGAGCCAATGTGCAGTTACTGTTGAGAAATGATTTTGTCTTCCACAAGGGCCAACGTCTCTTTGGTGTTTTTGCCTATAAAAGGAGCATGGATTGAAGGGAGGACACAACAACAAGCTCTCAAAGCCTCTTCAATCTCTCTCTAATTCTTTGTGCTATATCGTTTATTACTAAATCAAAGAGTGCATAGAGGAAATTATTTTATTCATGAGAGTGCCTCTTTGAAGTGAGATCATTTTGTACATGAGTGGTAGCTAATCCTACTTAAGAGGAATTGCTACATTTCTACTTCATCTTCATTTCTACTTGTATTGGTGTTTGAAGCTCACCGAATCAAAGGCTTTGTAATCGGGATTTCTTGCCTTCGCCAAGTGCAAGGGACTTTGTTTGTACTCGGGATTTCTTGCCTCCGTCAAGTGCAAGAGACTTAGTGGAACCTTGGCTAGTTGGAGCTCGAGGAGTGGACGTAGACTTGGGTAGCAAGTCGAACCACTATAAAAGATTTTGCATCTCTTATCCCTACTCTCTTAACTTTACTTGAAATTGTTTTATATTTATTATTAGGTGAATTGTATTAGTTTATTTGTTTCAATATTTTTATTATTTTTACACACTTAACTTCTGCGATAAAAACCCAATTCACCCCTCTTGGGTTGCCTTTTGGGACAACAATTGGTATAAGAGCAAGGCTCTATATATTAGCATTAAAAAGGTTTTAGGGTAAGATCATATATTATGGCAACCATTGGTACACATGGTGTTATGGAGGGTCAATCTATTACTAGACCACCTTTCTTTAATGGTGGTGATTATGATTATTGGAAAGTTAGAATGACTATTTATTTTCAACAAATAGATTATGATATTTAGAATATAGTTGAAGAAGGATATAACACTCCTATGGTAGTCAAAGATAATTTAGTCATTGCTAAAGCTAAAATGGATTGGGATGAAAATGACAAGAAAAATTTTTCAACTAATGCAAAAGCATGAATATATTATTTTGTGCTTTAAGTAGAAATGAGTTTGATAGGATTTCTACATGTAAAACGGTACAAATATTTGGAAAACACTTGAAGTGGCACATGAAAATACTAGTAGGGATATAAATAATGAAAGTGATTCAATGGAAGGCTCTAGTGGAAGTGAGGTGGTCAATCTATGCCTTATGGCTCTTAGAGAAAGTGATAATGAGGTAAGTTCATCTTCTACTTCTAGCACTTCAAATTTATCTTATGATGAGCTATTGTATGCATGTGATGAATTACAAAATGAATTAGCAAATCTTGGAAAGAAATATAAATATTTGAAAAAGAAGTTTTCAAATATTTTTAATGAAAATGCTAGTTTGAAAAATGAAAATGATAATTTGAAAACTCAGCTTACTTCTATATCTAAGAATGAAACAAATGATATATTGAGAAAAAGAGTTGAAGAGTTTACAAATGCTTTATCTAAATTTACTCAAGGAAAGGAAAATTTAGATAAATTACTTGCTACTCAAAGATATGGTTTTAATAAAACCGGATTAGGTTACAAGGCTTGTCAAGGACAAAAGTTTTATAAAAATTATTTTGTAAAAAGTTCTCATCAAGGTAGTCCATTTATTACATGTTATTATTGTGGTGGAAAAGGGACATTATGCATGTGATTGTTCTTTAAAAAGAAAATTGTTTGTTGGGCCTAAAAATATTTTAGTTCCAAATGATTATAAATGGAAAGGAAAATGTAACATTGCATCTATTTGGGTTCCTAAAGGAACATATGCTAACATTGTTGGACCCAAGAAAGTTTGGGTACCAAAAATCAAAACCTAATTTATTTTTGTAGGAGATCTATATGAAGAGCACCACAAGAAAGAATAAGTGGTTTTTGGATAGTGGATGCTCAAGACATATGACGGGAGATTACACAAAGTTTAATTCTATTTCAAAAATAGATGGAGGGTATGTGACTTTTGGAGACAATGCAAAAGGCAAGATTATTGGTATTGGAGAAATTGGTAACCCCAACTCCCTCATTATTGATAATGTTTTGTTTGTTGATGGCTTAAAACATAATTTGCTTAGTATTAGTCAATTATGTGATAAAGGTTATAAAATTATTTTTCAAGATAACGCATGCAAGGTTTTTAATAAGAATAATACCTTAGTATTTATTGCCTTAATAGAGATGAAAATGTATATACTATTGATTTTGATAATTTGATTGAACAAAATGTGAAATGTTTGAGTACTTTACATGATGAATCTTGGTTATGGCATAGAAGGTTAGGTCATTGTAGTATGGATATAATTTCTAAACTTTCAAGAAAACAACTACTCATTGACCTACCTAAACTCAAATTTGATAAAAATAAAGTTTGTACTCCTTGTCAATTGGAAAACAAAGAAAAACTTCTTTTAAATCTATAAATATAGTTTCTACATCTAGACCTTTACAACTCTTACATTTAGATTTATTTGGACCTTATCAAATTGCTAGTCTTGGTCGAAAACTTTATGCTTTTGTAATTGTTGATGATTTTGCAAGATTTACTTGGGTATTATTTTTGACTCACAAGAATGAAGCATGTTCTCAATTTTTAAAATTTTGTAAAAGAGTTCAAAATGAGAAAGGCTATATGATTTCAAAAATTAGGAGTGATCATGGTGGGGAATTTGAAAATAATGAATTTGAAAATCTTTGTAATACATATGGATATGAGCATAATTTTTCTACACCTAGAACCCCACAACAAAATGGAGTTGTTGAAAGGAAAAATAGAACTTTACAAGAAATGGCTCGAACTATGCTTAATGAATACAAGCTACCTAAATATTTTTGGGCCGAAGCGGTTAATAGGCTTGTTATATTTTAAATCGAGTTCTTATTAGACCAATTCTTAAGAAAACTCCTTTTGAACTTTGGTTTGATAGAAAACCTAAGATTGGTTATTTTAAAGTGTTTGGATGTAAATGTTTTATTTTAAACACTAAAGATAATCTTGGCAAATTTGATGCAAAATCGAATGAAGGAATATTTTTAGGTTATTCAATTACTAGTAAGGCTTATAGAGTTTTTAATAAAAGAACTAATGTAGTTGAAGAATCTATGCATGTTACATTTGATGAAATTGATCCATTTTTGCAAAATGTTATATATCATGATGTTGATGATGATGTAGTTAATTTAAATATTAATGATAAAGAAAAAGAAATTGAAAATCCCCCTAGTATAGAAAACTTTGATGAAACTCCACATAGTGATTTACCAAAACTTGGAAGTATAAATCTAGTCACCCTAAGGAACAAATTATTGGTGATCCTAGTGATTGTAGGAAGACAAGAAACCAATTGAAAAATATTTGTGAACACTTATCTTTTATTTCTCAAATTGAGCCCAAAACTATTAATGATGCTATTAATGATGAAAATTGGGTTCTAGCTATGCAAGAAGAATTAAATCAATTTGAAAGAAATAAAGTTTGGGAATTAGTGCCTAGACCTAGTGATCACACGGTTATTGGAAACAAATGGGTGTTTAGAAATAAACTTGATGAATTTGGTAATATAATTAGAAATAAGGCAAGACTTGTAGCTCAAGGTTTCAATCAAGAAGAAGGAATAGATTATGGAGAAACTTTTACTCCCGTAGCTAGACTTGAAGTTATTAGAATATTACTTGCATTTGCATCTCATATGAATTTCAAACTATTTCAAATGGATGTTAAAAGTGTCTTTCTAAATGGTTTTATTGTTGAAGAAGTTTATGTTGAACAACCACGGGTTTTGAAAATGAGAAAAATGTTGATCATATTTACAAACTTTCAAAAGCTTTATATGGTTTGAAACAAGCTCCTAGATCATGGTATGAAAGGCTTTCAAAATTTTTATTAGAAAATGGATTTTTATGGGAAAAGTGGATAATACTCTTTTCATAAGAAAAGAACATGATGATTTACTTATTGTTCAAATTTATGTGGATGACATTATCTTTGGAGCTACCAATGAATCTTTATGTGAAAAATTTGCTTCATCTATGCAAAATGAATTTGAAATGAGTATGATGGTGAGTTAAATTTCTTTCTTGGTTTTCAAATAAAACAACTCAAAGAAGGGATTGTGATAAATCAAGCTAAGTACACTAAAGAGCTACTAAAAAGATTTGGGATGGATAATTCTAAGATCATGAGAACTCCTATGAGTACTTCAATCAAACTTGATGAAGATATTAATGGAAAACCTATAGATATCAAGTTATATAGAGGTATGATTGGTAGTTTATTGTACTTAACTGCTAGCCGTCCCGATATCATGTTTAGTGTTTGTTTGTGTGCTAGATTTCAAGTAAATCCAAAAGAATCTCATTTGCATGCCGTCAAAAGAATTCTTAAATATCTTAAAGGAACTATAAATGTAGGATTATTTTATCCTAGAGGAATCATTTGAACTTACTAGCTATTCGGATGCGGATTTTGGAGGATGTAAATTAGATAGAAAAAGTACTAGTGGAACTTGTCATTTTCTTGGAAAATCTTTAGTTTCTTGGGCTAGTAAGAAACAAAATTCAGTTGCATTATCTACAGCCGAAGCGGAATATGTAGCCGCGGGAAATTGTTGTGCACAAATTTTATGGATGAAACACACCTTACTAGATTTTGGATTTAAATATGAACACATTCCTATTAAGTGTGATAATACTAGTGCTATCAATATTTCTAAGAATCCTATTCAACATTCAAGAACAAAACACATTGATATTAGACATTACTTCTTGAGAGATCATGTTCAAAAAGGTGACATAACACTAGAATTTGTGAATACCGAATATCAACTAGCGGATATTTTTACAAAACCCCTTAATGAAGAAAGATTTTGTTTTATTAAAAGAGAACTTGGTCTTATAGACTCAAGTATATAGCTAATATTATTTGCATCAATTTTTTTTAAAGAAAAATCTCTAAATATTTTCATGCATATATTGAGGGGAGCTTATATAGTTTATCTTTTTATGATGTCAAAAAGGGGGAGAAATTACATGATATGTGCTTAATGAATTTCTTGCATTGCATATTTGTTTTGTCATCACCAAAAAGGGGGAAGATTGTTAGCCTCAAGGTTTCATATTTATTTTGATAATGACAAAACAAATTAAAATTATTATGTATATTTATATAATGAATAATATGGACAATTTATAATATTAAGATTATTATTTAACTACATACATTACATGTACTAAATTGTGAAGCTGTCATATTAGACATGTGTATAGTAAATTAATTATATCTTACTATAGAAAAGTCAAAAAATTATAAAATTAATTTTATATGAAACTACACTCAAATATCTTTATTTTGATATATAATTCATCATATATATTCTTTTGTATTAAAGCAGTTTATTATATCAATCTCACATATTATTTTCTGAAAAAGTCTTTCTTGAAATCTGCACGATATTGGTTTTAATTAGTAAAATATAACTTATAATATAAATAAAATTCTGAATTAATTTTATTTGTAAAGTAGACGTGTTGAGCTTTAAATTCATATATTATTTGCACGTTTTACACTTATAGTTTGATAGATATAATTTTTCAAAGTGGGCCATTCTGCTGAGTTGCACTGTCAACAGACAAAATGAGTATACTACAGTATTTTTACAATATCTCAAAATATAAAAGTCAAATTCACACGAATCTAAATTTGAATGAAAGTAGACGTTATAAGCTTTTCAAATATATATAATTTGTTATTTTTGAATACAAATTCAAATTTCTAGACAATTTTGAACTTGGCCAACAACTTTTGACAAAAGCAATTTTACAGTCTGGCATGTCGTTGAAGATTTGATGATTGCTCTCAAACGGTGCACGATAATTGAATGATTCTTTTTGCATTTGAAAATAGACTCAATGAGGAGTATTCAAGAATATTTTAAGATTTTTTGAACGCTCGGAGCCATTTTATTTGAATTTTTGAATCGAGCCAATGTACAGTTACTGTTGAGAAATGATTTTGTCTTCCACAAGGGCCAACGTCTCCTTGGTGTTTTTGCCTATAAAAGGAGCATGGATTGAAGGGAGGACACAACAACAAGCTCTCAAAGCCTCTTCAATCTCTCTCTAATTCTTTGTGCTATATCGTTTGTTACTAGATCAAAGAGTGCATAGAGGAAATTGTTTTATTCATGAGAGTGCCTCTTTGAAGTGAGATCATTTTGTACATGAGTGGTAGCTAATCCTACTTAAGAGGAATTGCTACATTTCTACTTCATCTTCATTTCTACTTGTATTGGTGTTTGAAGCTCACCGAATCAAAGGCTTTGTAATCGGGATTTCTTGCCTCCGCCAAGTGCAAGGGACTTTGTTTGTACTCGAGATTTCTTGCCTCCGTCAAGTGCAAGAGACTTAGTGGAACCTCGGCTAGTTGGAGCTCGAGGAGTGGACGTAGACTTGGGTAGCAAGTCGAACCACTATAAAAGAGTTTGCATCTCTTATCCCTACTCTCTTAACTTTACTTGAAATTGTTTTATATTTATTATTGGGTGAATTGTATTAGTTTATTTGTTTCAATATTTTTATTGTTTTTACACACTTAACTTCCGCGATAAAAACCTAATTCACCCCCCTCTTGGGTTGCCTTTTGGGACAACAGAGCAATCTTGAATAATTTCATGGCAAGCCTACATCCTAAAATCTCTAATCGATCTTGAAATGTGGCATTCTAAACCAATTATGGCATGCATAATCTTTCCATATGCATTTATATAGGATTTTCATGCATTACACTCATTCTTTAAATGTTAGGAATAATTTAAACTTAAGAGAAATAATTTTAATTTCTTGTTCACAACTTAGAAGTGATTGGAGAAGCATTTAGAGACATTAAGGCATGAGTTTGAGGTGGTAGTGGAATAGAAATTCAAGAAAAAATGATGGTTTAGAAATAAACCTAGGTTATGGAAATAATAGCAATAAAAAATTGTAAACTTAATTAAAATCAAAAAATTAATTAGGGGACAAGGAGGGTACTTGACTAATTGCTTAAGGGTAGAAATGGGAAAAGAAGCTCAAGGACTTGGAAGGAAACCAAAGTTTAAGAGGAGGGCAATTTGGTCTTTTCATATGGGGCCTTAGTGCACCCCTCCTTGTTGACTTAAAGCAGGTAAAAAAACCCCATTGAAACTTCTGGTTGCTACATGCAATAGCAAGAAAAGAAAGAAAGAAAGAGGAGAGAGAAGAGAAGGAAAGGGAAGAAAACAAGGTAAAAACCTTACAATTTTCTAGAATTTTTGGTGCTTCTGTTGCTACATGCAATAGCAAGAAAAGAAAAGAAGAAAGAGGAGAGAGAAGAGATGAAGGAAGGGCAAAAAACAAGGTAAAAACCATACAATTTTCTAGAATTTTTGGTGCTTTTGGTTAAGAATTTTCATGCCTTACTTTTACTTTCAATTCTCTACTATTTAATCTGCTTGGAATCATGATTTGATGAGGGATTAAGTGCTAGAACAAGGGGGCCGAACCTAAGGGTAAGTAAAGAGAAGTTTGCAACTTGGAGAACTTAAGAAAAAATTAACTTAAAACTGGTTTGGTTGAGGAACTATGCGCTTCTATGATTGTTTGTTGAGTTTTGAAATGGTTAAAAGGCTAAAATAGGGGAAGGACAGGGAGCTAGAGTTCTGCCTGCTTGAGAAGAAGACATGGTTAACTTAGAGATTGGGAATTTAACCAATTAAAAAGGGAAAATGGTGATAAGGAGGAGGTTTTGGGTGAGGAAAAACTTTCTGCAGCATACCTCCCCCTTAGATGAAATTTTGAAGGCTTGGAATGAGCTTCAAATTGAGCTTAATAAGTAGGGTAGAGAATGTTAAGCTAGTCAAGAAAGAAAATTTAGAAGAAAGAGCAAAATCTAACTAAAACCAAGTAAAACGAAATAAATGGTGATAGGGAGTTGATGCACAAAATTCAAGCAGAAAATTTTTATTTGAGAAATTAATTTTGTAGAAGTTATATCCTCTAAAAGAGGCATGAAATGGTGCTAAATTAAGGGCCAAAGAGAGTTCATTGGTAGAAATAAAGCTGCAGATGGAATTAAGGCTAAAAATAAGCCAAACTTAAAAAATTACTATCCTTTATGAATGCTAAAAAAATTCTACAACCAAAGAGCCAATAAGAAGTAACTTGTGAGTCTTCAAAGAACTTTTAACGAAACTAAAATGTGGATATAATTAAGGCTAAAGGAAGGAGATTAAAGGTGATTCTTAAGGAAATGGTAAGAATGAAGCACCTTTTCAAAGTTCAAGAAAAAGAAACCAATAACTGGATTGTTTAGAGAATTTGGCATGCATATGCATTTGCATTATGCATTCATATGCATGCATGATATAGTATTAACATATGCATGCTCATTTCATATAGGAGCTAACATAGACTAGAGCGCAACCAAATAAGCCAAACCTAGTAAAACCACAGTAGCTTGCACACAGAGTGAGTGGCATTCTTTCTAAACTTGGCATTTATTTTAAGCAAAAAGGCATTGCCAAGAATAAATTTATGATACTTTTCACCATGTATGTTCTATATGTGAAACAATGGAAATAGATAGCTATGTTCTGCTTTATGTTATATGTCTTTTATGAGATTTTATATGTTTTGATGATGGTATGTCAAGTAGTCATCTGGGACAAGTGGCAATTCTATAATTTATGATATGATATATGACCTAGTGGGGTTCTAGATGCTTAAGCCTATGCTAGTTGGCCTGACTGGTGACCCATGATGTTAACTACATGATGTAGTAGTGCCCGGCATGTTTTAACATAGTTTGCCCTAACAAGGGCCAACTGTATGCTATATGTTATGTTTTATGATTACGACCTCAAACATTACCTTGCTGTGTTTTATGACTTATATTTTGTTATGCTACTACTAGTAAACTATATCTATTTTCACTAGGTTTACATTATGTGCCATTCACTGGGATGTTAGTCTCACTATTCTTTTTCACATTATAGATTCAAGCAATTAGACCTAGGGAGCACAATTTTGCATCACATACATCACAACACTATAGCAACAGTGTGGCCAGGCTCTTGTGAATTTATGACTGTCGTATTATCTTAAATTCTGGAATGACTGAGGGGATTGTATATTTAATTGTGGGGAAAGATGGTTGTAAATTATTTTTATTGGAGAAACAGTGTGTAGATTAGATACTAAGTTATGCTATGTTATTGTGAGCATAAATATACCTATTGTAGGGTTAATATGTCTTACAGTGATTTGTAGGATAGAATTTATAGTTTCCCATAGTAGTACATTATATGGAAACTACAAGTACTCGAACGCAAGATTAATAAGAGACTAATATGACAGGAGTTACAAGGGCCGGCATACTGCTAAGTTTTTAACACTAGATAGTGTTGGCCTTTGCCCCACTTTCATGCCCCACTCAGTTAGTAGGGGTGGAGTGTGACAGTTATAGTGGTATCAGAGCCAAGGTTATAAGTTAGAGGGTGAAAGTATTTAGGTTGTCTTAGGGTCCTATTTTATGCAAAATATATGGTTCTGTAATTGTATCCTAATTCTTATGTGTTATGATTACTATAGGAAATGGTAAACATTAGACAGAGTCGAGGTCAAGGCAGAGGTAGACATCATATGGAGCAAAGATTTGGCACACCTTCTAGGGTCACCACAAGTAGTGCATCTTCTACTCTGAGGGAGGCAAGACCCTCACATGTGCATGCTAGTCCATCAAGGGAGCCTACAGTTTAGGGCACAAAGCCCAAGATTCCTACACTAGTGATTACTATATCACCCACCGATATCAAGATGATCATGGTGAGGACAGTAGCAATAGCCCTTATGGACAGTTCAACCGCCTCAAGGCCAAATCCAGAAGGGGAGAAGATACTGGAGAGGGCCCAAAAGTTAGGGGCCATAGAGTTTCAGGGTACCACAAATCCCCTCCAGGCAAACAACTAGATCAAGAGGATCGAGAGGGTGTTCACCTTGATGAGCTACACTAAGGAGCAAAAGGTGCAAAATGCGGCCTTTTTGCTAGAGGGGAGAGCTTTACAGTGGTGGAAGGCTTACACTGCTAGATAGCCTAAGGGTAAGGTGATTATTTAAGCAAATTTCCAAGTAGTGCTTAATCGACATTACTTTTCGACGATATACTAGGATCAGAAGTAGAGAAATTTCTTGAGCTTGAGGTGGGTAGTCAGTCAATGGCAAATTATGAGGTTAGATTTACATAGCTGTGTGGCAAATTATGAGGTTAGATTTACATAGCTGTCCCAGTTCACCCAAACTTTCGTGACAAGTAAGGAGGTCAATTATTTAAGGATGGTTTAAGACTGGAGTTGAAGGTGAAGAAAAAAATGCAGTGATAGACATCTTTTGCAGAATTAGTTGAGAATGCCATTTGTAGGAGTAGATAGAGCAAGACTTTGCTAGTAGGAGATAGGACAGGGTGAAAAAGAGTGCCTTAGGAGTTGTGTCAGATAGGAATGAGGCTTGCTGTAGAAGAGAATTAGCTAAGCCATACCTCTGAAGAGGAGAGAGGAGACCCTACAACGGATAGGTGCAAGATCTACTTCGACTCATGGTCTTGCATAGAGAGGAGGTAGATAAGGGGCTGCCTAGATTAGCGGTAGGGGGATGAGAGAGGAGGAAAGTGTGGCTAGCAGGAGTTTAGCTTCTATAGCGGCAAGTTTAGTGATGGCAGTTCCGTAATGTCCCAATTACGAGAGGCAACATAGACGAAAGTGCATGAGAGGTACTAGGGTATGTTATGGATGTGGTCAAGAAGGATTGCTCATAGGTGGCAACGAGCACTGGAGTTCCTCCCTGATAAAGTATTTTACAAGGGATTCAAACCAAAAAGGCTAGAGCTCAAGTAGGTAGATTAAGGGCTACTTAAAGTAAATAGAGGCCCAAAGTGCAGCTAGGAGGCCAAAGCAGCTCCAAATACAATCATGGGTATGTTATTTATTTAGGGACTAAATGTATATACATTGATGGATTCTAGATTTACATATATGTTTATCTCTTAGGCACTTGCTGTTAGATTGGGGTTTAGACTGGGCAGTCTAGAGCAGAGCATGTATATATAGCTACTTTTGTGGGGAAAACTTTAATAGCAGAGCAAGTGTATAGAAACTGCATATTATGTATAGATGGTGTAGAGTTGGTAGGAGACTTGATTCCCTTAGATATGCATGATTGGGATGTAATTTTGGGAATGGACTAGCTAACAGCTTATAAGGCTAGGGTAGACTACTTCACAAAAGAAATTGTTTTCAGTTATCCGATTGTAAAGAGGTATGTTTTGTGGTTCCCACTCTGGTAAAATTAGAACTGGTGTAGGAGTCAGTATCCTCTTTAATTTCTCAAAGCTATGTTGACATTTTTCAATCCAAATGAATTTCTTAATTTTTCTCAACAATTTAGTCAAAGGGGTTGCAATTATAGAGGAGTTCTCTATAAATCTTCCATAATAACCAGCTAGTCTAAGAAAACTCCTTACCTTTGTGACATTAGTTAGTGGCTCCCACTAAACTACAGCCTTAATCTTCTAGGGGTCCACTAATTCTCTCTCGGCTGAAATCACATGCCCCAAAATTGCAACCCTATTAAGCTAAAATTCACTTTTACTTAACTTTACATATAGCTGTTTCTCTCGTGGGGAATCAAGATACAACACTGAGAAGGTGACTACCTGCTTCCACTATCTTTTGTATACACATGTTTCATCCTCATTTTAGGAAAATCAAATAATCTGATAGCCTCATCAAGTCAGATGTTTCAATTCATAGAAACTTGCTTGAGTTCACAAATGAAACCCTATAGCTTGCATACTTTATGATTTGTTTTTGAATCTTAAACCCTTTCTATGTTGCATGTAAATCTCTTCCTTAATATTTCCATTGAGAAATATAATGTTTTACGTTCATCTGTTAGATTTCTTAATCATAGAATGCAGTTATCACAAGTAAAATCTGAATAGATCCTGGCTATTTGCAAGAAGGTTTGCAAGAAGGTTTTCTTACAGTTAATTATTTGCCTGAGTGTAAGCTTTTGCCACTAGCCTAACTTTATAGGCCTTGACCTATCCATTCACTCCAATCTTCCTTCTAAAGACCTATTTGCACCTTGTTGTAATAATGTCATGCGTTGGGTGAATAATCAAGATCAAATCTTGATTGGAGTACATCGAATCATTTTGAATTTCATGACTTTAAGCTATTTCAAGCAGTCTATATTAGACATAAATTTTTCAAAGTTATAAGATATTTGTCCTATCAAAGTTGTTCAAACTCTTTCAAACCTCCAAACCCGAGACAGTCTTTTAGGCATTCCACAAACTTTCCTAATTCAACTCTCATGTCCAATTTTTATGTGCTCTTAATTTCTAAATGATATGCAAGACAACCCCATATCTTAACATCTTTAAGAATGGGTTCTTTTTCATTGTCAAATCGATATTCATAACATTTTGGTTTAAATTTAGAACATACATTCAATTGATTTCAGTTGTAATTTGCTAGTAGCAAATTATAACGTGAAGTAGAACGACCATAGCTGTTAAATTTAATTCATAATCATGATGAATTAATTGTTAAACTAAAATAATGTCTCTACAAACATTGTAAACATTGCTGAGTTTTAAAATAGAACTACTACTAACTTCAAGAGAAATCATTCCAACCGTGCTTGTAGCAAGCTCTTGTTCCATTTCTATGGTTAGCATATTTCCCTTGTTACTTAACTTTTTTGGTTATTTCTTTCCTTCAAACAATTGGAAATGTGTGAGGCACAAACCGTTATCTAATACCCAATAATAAGTAAAATAATCAATTACATTGATTTCAACAAATAGAATATTGATCATACATTTATTCTTGAAGTTTGTAAGGTAAAACTCACATTTCTTCATCCAGTTCGCTGTTCCCTTCAATAAAAAAATATCTCCATCTTTAGGACCTGTTAGTTTTTTAGAATCACATTTAGGCTTTAGATTTTCAAATGTTTTGACTTTTTTAGAGTTCAAAAAATTAAGCTTTGATATATCTTCTAAATAATGATAACAATATGCATGGATTGAATCCATTTCCTCTAGTGACATCTCACAAGAGAGTGTTGCCGCTACTCGTAGAAATGTTCTCAAAAAACATATTTAAAAGTGATTCATGCTAAAGGGTGTGAAGTTCGTTTGCCATTTGTTCGATCTAATCAAGCAAAAATAGAATAGAAGTATAAGACATGCAATCAATTTATTTTGTTTGTTATTTATATATGGATTTGGTCTTTAATCCTTAAGATCTCCTTCCCTTACTGTATCAAATTTCTTAATCCCTCTTTATGAATTTTAGAAAATTAATTTCATTAATTTTCTAGTGGGGACTGATATTCCTGCACTTGTTCCTCCAAACTTATATAAAAAGTTTTGGTTCCAAGGTAAGTGAACAACTTTTGCCAACTATATGTCCCATAACTCTGGGACATAACTCCAGTCTTTAATACACTACCCTTTAATGTAATGGGTAGAAAGATATTACGTTAGCTAAGTCTTACCCACCAACATAGTAGAGTTATTGAACCATGAACTTTCACGTAATGGGAATTGGATCCCCAGTTTCCCATCCTTATAACAGCATATGCTTTAAGAGAGTGTCAAAAGCAATCTGTATGCTATTGGTTAAGCCATGATAAGAGTCGCACTATATATCTAACAATTGGTGAAAGGTCATGAGAGAAAATAAACAATTTTTACTAATATACATACCACACATTCTCAATCATAATTTTGAACCTGACGCATTATCCCCTCACGTAAAGGATATTTGGGATAACGCACTAGTTAACTCTTACCCACCAATCTAACAGTCCATGTGATTAAATCAAAAACCCTCATGTAATGGATATTGAATCCGTAATTTCCTATCCTCACAACATCACATTCTTAAAAAGTGCATCAAGAACGATCCATGGGGTCAACCTCCCGTGACGGTTATTGGTTAAGTCATGGCGAGGATCACTTTATATATCTCATAGTGGTGAAAAGTCATGAGAGAGTGAACAATTTATAGAAATATAAGACTTAACTAATGCATTATCCTCATGCGACGGGTATTCAATTTGTAGTTTCCTATCCCCACGACATCACATGCCTAAAAAGAGTGTCAAAAGCGCCCAGTGGGGCCAATCTCATGGAATGTATAGCGGTTAAATCATAGCAAGATTCATCCTTGTATCGCCCTATTGGTGACAGGTCACGGGAGAAAGTAAACGATTTTTACTGCTTACATACCATTGTAATTCTCAATTATAATTTCGGCCATTAATACACTATCACCTTACATAACAGGTATGGGGATTATGTTATGAGATAATTATTAGTTTGTAATTATCTTTTAGAGCGGGATTATCTCCTTAGTAATTATTTTATTTACTAGTAATTATCTGTATAAGTTGGAAATTATTTTACAAGAGATTTAGTAAGATTAATTTTCTATAAATAGGGACACTTATAATCAAGTTTTTTGTGTAATTCAATTGAGTATTTTATCATTCTATTAGTGGTATTAGAACCAATTCCTTAGGATCCTTTCGTAGAAGGACCTAAGTGAAGTAATTGAAACTTGGGATTAAAAATTATAAGTCCTTTCTGTAGGAGGTACCTAGGTGAAGAAATTAGGAATTCTAGGGTTCGAAGCTTAAGTATTTAGGGATCGGATTGTAATAGCTAAAGAGTTGAGGGGGCCTAATAGCTAAGACAAAAACTATAGGGACCAAACTATAAATTTGCTCATCTCCTTCCTCCTAGAAACCTTAGACGTGCCTCAATTCATCAAGCAATCCTCAGTTTGGTATAGCACTACTGTCCAATTGTGAACAAACTGGATTGTTGCAAGAATTGAAAAAACGAAGAAGGCAAAACGTTGATTAGCTTCTTCCACTATTGCAGAGGAAGACAACTAGAACTGATTTATAGAGTAGGCTCGCAAAAGGCCAAACTAAATGAACAAATATAGCTGATCGAGTTTGTAGAAACTAGACTGAGTGCAGAATAGATTTAGTGTCCGATCAAAAATAATTCCACTATGGATAAAGCTTTGTCAAAATCAAATTGATCAGATCCAAATCAGATGCCCAACGAACATTACAACATCGGTCGAATGACTACAGCATTATTCCAAACCCAGTGGTTTTGTCTTCAAACCAGAAGACCAGATCTAGAAACTAGAAGCCTAGGGTGCAGATCCAGATTTAGAATCTGATCCAACCCAGATAGCGAAACTTGATCCTTGCTAACTTGGGCAACTTGAACCAAGTTTCTAAAGAGAACTGGCTTGCTTTTTGAACCTGAACCGGACTAGTTTGAACTGGATTGCCTGAACCAAACTAGTCAAAACTGATTTGACTGAACTGGCCAAATCGAACTTGCCAGAATTGAACTAGTAGAATTGAATTGGCTCATCCCAAATGCGCAGAATTGAACCGAATCAACCAAAAACACCCGATGAAAGATCCAAAAGTCTTCTAATGGCCTTTGACAACTTATCACAACCTGCCATTCCTTGATTTGATGGTCATTAAAACCACTGAAGCATGTTGATGGAGAATTTCTTGAGATCGAAGAGTATTGGCAAATGGTTAGCGAAGGTATTGCAAAACCTTCAACCAAAATTGAGGAAAGGGCTGAACCATCAACTCCAATAGTGTTAATAGTGGCCCAGAAAATAGAATTAGAGAGTTTAAAACTAAAAAGGCCTAAAGGCCAAGAACTACCTCTTCCAGGCAATAAATCGAATGATCTTGGAGACCATTCTCAACAAAGAGATCTCCAAAAACACATAGGACTCCATGAAAAAGAAAATATCAAGACTCATCAAGGGCAAAGCGTGCACAACTCTAGGCCTTGAGACAAGATTTTAAGATTTTTGAGATGAAAGACAGTGAGTCTATCATGAGCTACTTTTCTTAAACTTTGGAGATTGTCGACCAGATGTGGTTTTAAGAGGAAAAGATGCAGGATGTCACATTGTTGAAAGATCTTATGCTCTCTAACACCAAGGTATGATTTTGTTTTCTGTTCCATTAAAGAATCTAAGGATCTTGATATACTTTCAATTGATGAACTATAAAGCTCCATTTGGTGCACAAACAAAAGCTGAATCATAGTTCAACTAAGGAGCAACAAGCCTTCAAGACTTATACTTCTAGTCAATCCTCAAACTCTAGAGGAAGAGGCTATGGAAGAGGAAGAGGTAGAGGTAGGGGAAAGAAGGACAGTGTTCTAGAGATGGAGATAAGCAATAGGAGTAGTATCTTAAGGCCAATATAATCAAGGCAGAGGTAAAGGATGGCATAACAAATCCAAGATAGAATGCTATAGATGTCACAAATTGGGCTTCTTATAGTATGACTGCTATCCCAAACTACCTAACAACCAAGAAATAGGAGAGAAAACAAATTTCGCAGAACAACAAGAACAATAACATGACGATGGACTATTCTAATGGCCACCCACATTACAAATCCATCCGAGATGGAAGTTTGGTACGTGGATATGGGATGCAGCAACCACATGTGCACAAGTAAGTCACTTTTTTCTAACTTAAATGAAAGTTTTCACTCAACTATTTGTTTTGGTGATAGCTCTATAGTTAAGGTATTGGAAAAATGTGATATTAACATTCGTCCCAAGAATGGCTTTGTAGAAACTATCTTCAATGTCTTCTATGTTCCAGATCTGAAAAGCAATTTGTTGAGCATTGGACAACTACAAGAAAAAGGTTATGTAATAACCATCCAAAAAGAGTCTTGTGAGATATATAATCCTAAAAAGAGGAGCCATTGCTACCATCCAGATGAGCACAAAGGGGTTATTTTCCTTAAAACTTCAACACACACCATATTGTTTTTTGGCAGAAATTAAGAATCCTTCATGGCTTTGGCACTACTGATATTGACACCTGAACTTTGGAGGATTAGGATTTCTCCAACAAAAGAATTTGGTGTGAGAGGTTTTCCTCCTATTGTTGCTCCTTCACAAGTTTGTGAAGATTGTATTATTGGTAAACAACCTTGCTCACAGTTCCTCAAGGAAAGTCATTGATGGTGAAGAAAGTACTTGAGTTGATCCATTTCAACATTTGTGGCTTGATTGGTCTAACATCCAATAGTGGCAACCATTATTTCATTATTTTCACCAATGATTATTCTTAGAAAACTAGGGTTTATTTTTTGCAGGAAAAGTCGTAAGCTTTTGGAATATTCAAAAGTTTCAAGGCACAAGTGAAAAACGAGACAAGGAAATCCATCAAAACTCTCAGAACTAACCGAAGAGGAGATTGTTATTCCAAAGAGTTCGATGACTTTTAAGTCAACCAAGGCATTTAGAGGGAACTTACCGCAATCTATTCACATTAATACAATGAAGTCTCCGAAAAAAAAAGACTAGAACCATTCTCTACATGGTTCGTAGCATGCTTACCAGAGGAATGATCCCGAAAACCTTTTGGCTCGAAGTAGTAAACTAGAGTGTTTATATATTGAATAGAAACTTTACATTTTTTTGTTCCCAACATGACACTAGAACAAGCTTGGAGTGGGAGAAAGCCATCTGTAAACCATTTTAAGAATCTTTGGGTGTATCACATATGCACATGCTCTTGATCATAAAAGGAAGAAGTTGCATTACAAAAGTGAAAAGTTTGTCTTCCTCAGGATAAGTACAGTCTCCAAGGCTTACAAGCTTTATAATCCACTTATAGAAAATGTTGTAATTAATAAGAATGTTATCTTTGATGAGGGAAGTACTTGGAATTAGAGTGATAATAATTCTAGGCAAGCCTATACAAGTCAGTTTTGATGAGGTCGATGATAAAGACCAAGGTTTAGCTTCACCTTAATAACCTCAAACTTCTGGCAAACACTCTATTCAGATTGATTCTATAGAGGAGCCTCAATAATACCCTAGAAAGAAATTTAATTGGATGTAGGACTATGTAAGTGGTAAATGGTTATTTGATGATGATAAAATTGCTCACTTTGCCCTATTTGTAGTTTGTGACCCATTAGATTTGAAAAAGCTATTAAGGATTCAAAGTGGCAGAAAGCAATAGATGAAGAGATGAAGGCCATTGAAAAGAATAATACTTGGGACTTTATGGACCTTCCAAAAGGACAAAAAGCCATTAGAGTCAAATGCATTTACAAAATCACATTAAATAAGGATGGCAAATATCAATAAGCACAAAGCCTGACTTGTGATAAAGGGGTATATATGGAGTTGACTATAAAGAGGTGTTTTTGCTCCAATTGCTTGCCTTGACACTATCTAATTGATATTATCCATGGCTACCTAGAAGTAATGGCTTATCTATCAGTTAAATGTAAAATCAACCTTCCTGTATGGAGACCTTCAAGAAGAGGTATGTGTTAATCAATCTCTTAGATATGCTAAGCATGGTAGTGAGTATGAATAGTCTAGAAGGTTAGAAAAGCTCTATATAGTTTAAAACAAGCCCCACAGGACTTGGTACAATCATATATAAACACACTCTTTTCACCAAGACTCGTGCTAATAGAAGTATGCTAACGATATGCTTGTATGTGGATGATCTCATCTACACTGGGAATGGCAAAGGTATGCTTGATGAATTCAAAAAAAATATGATGTCACAATTTGAAATGTCAGGCATGGATTTGAGGCATTGCTTCCTAAGCATTGAGATTTCACAGTCATCACTTAGAATCTTTATTTTACAAAGAAAATATATTTTTGAGATTTCGGATAGATTTTAAATGAAGGATTGCAATCTTGTCAACACACCCATTGAATTTGGACTTAAGCTAAAAAAAGATAATGGAGGGAAGAAGATGAATCCCATGCTCTACAAACAAATGATTAGATGATTGATGTACCTTACTGCAACAAGACCTAACATTATGTATAGTGTTAGCTTGATAAGCTTGTATATAAAGAGTTCAATTGAAAATCATCTCTTAGCGATCAAAAGAATTCTATGGTACTTAAAAAATAGAATTGATTTTGGAATCCTTTATCAAAAAGGAGATAATGAAGACTTCCTTCTCGATTTTTTAGATAGTGATTATGCTGGATATATTGATAACAGAAATGGTATATCTAGTTTTGTATTCATGATGAGTTCAAGAGCCATATCTTGGTCATCAAAGAAATAACAGATAGTTACTTTATCTTCTACTGAGGCAGAGTACATTATTATAACAATATGTTCTTGTCAAGCTATCTAGTTGAGAAGGTTATTAGAAACGCTTCAAGGCAAGCAAGTAAGACCAATTACAATCTTTGTGATAATGCTTCAACAATAAAGATTTTCAAGAATCCAATGTTACATGGGAGAAACAAGCACATCGATGTTTGTTATCACTTTCCATAGGATTAGTGTAATAGTAGAGTGATCAATCTTATGTTTTGCTCAAGTGTGAACAAATCGCAAATATCATGACTGAACCCCTCAAACAACATGTGTTCGTGAAGTTTCGGTCAAAGCTCGGGATGATTTCATTTTAAGATATCTCTCTAAATTGATTTCTGTAGATATTAGTTTAAGAGAAGGTGCTATGAGATAATCATTTGTTTGTAATTATCTTTTAGAGTAAGATTTTGTTGTCCCAAAAGGCAACCCAATAGGGGGGTGAATTAGGTTTTTATCGCGGAAGTAAGAGTATAAAAAAAATTAAAAGTAATAATAAAAATATTAAATCAAATAAATTTATGTAATTCACCCAATAATAAATATAAAACAATTTTAAGTAAAGTAAAGAGAGTAAGGATAGGATATGCAAACTCTTTTATAATGGTTCAACTTGCTACCCAAGTCTACATCCACTCTCTGAAGCTCCAACCCGGCTCGAGGTTCTAAAATCTCTCTAATACAGGCTGGAAATCCCGAAGTACAAACAAAATCCTTTGCATTTGGCAGAGGTAAGAAATCGAATTAATTACAACACCTTGATTCGATGAGTTTTCAACACCAATACAAATGATAATGAAGACGAAATAAAAACGTAGCAATACTTCTTTAGTAGGATTAGCTACCACTCATATACAAAAATAATCTCACTTCAAAGAAGTACTTTCAAGAATAAAATAATTTACTTTATGTATTTTTTGATCTAATAATAAACAACACAGCACAAAGAATTTTAGAGAGAGATTGATGAGAATTTGTTAGCTTGTTGTTGTGTCTTTCTCTCTTCAATCTATGTTCCTTTTATAGGCAAAAACACCAAAGAAACATTGGAGAGACGTTGGCCTTTGTGAAAAATAAATTCATTTGTCAATAATAACTGCACATTGGCTCATTTCAAAAATTCAAATAAAATGGCTCTGAATGTTCAAAAAATCTTAACAAATTCTTGAATACTTCTCAATTAGTCTATTTTGAAACACAGAAGAATCATTGAATTATCGTATACCATTTGAGAGAAATGATCAAATCTTTAACGACATGCCAAACTATAAAATTGATTTTGACAAAAATTGTTGCCAAGTTCAAAATTGTCTAGAAATTTGAATTTGTATTCAAAAATAAGAAATGATATATTTTTGAAAATTTTTAACATCTACTTTCATTCAAAATTAGATTAGTACAAATTTGACTTTTATATTTTGAGATATAATAAAAATATTAGGATAATATCATTTTGTCTAATGACAGTGTGACTCAGCAGAATGACCCATTTTGAAAAATTTATCTGTCAATCTATAAGTGTAAAACATGCATATAATATATGCATTTAAAGTTCAGCACGTCTATTTTACAAATAAAATTAATTCAGAATTTTATTTACATCATAAATTATTTTTTACTAATTAAAACTAATATTGTGCAGATTTTAATATTGACTTTTTTAAAAGTCAATATAAGAAATTGATATAATAAACTGCTTTGATATAAAGAGTACAAGAGATAAATGAGATAAATTATAATAAAATAAATATATTTGAGTATAGTTTCATATAAAATTAACCTGGTTATTTTTTGAAGTTATTATATAATAAGATATGATTTAATTTACTACATACTGTCTAATTTGACAATTCACAATCTAGTAGCACACGTAGTGTATGTAGTTAAATAATAAACTTAATATTATAATTTATCCATATTGTCCATTATACAAATTATATATAATAATTTTAATTTATTTTGTCATTATCAAAATAAATATGAAACTTTGAGACTAACAGATTTGTCTTCTTAATTAGTAATTATCTTTAAAGCTAGGAACTATCTCATAGGAGATTTAGTAGGATTAATTTTTTATAAATAGGGACACTAGTAATCAAGTTTTTCATGGAATTCAACTGTGTATTTTATCATTCCGTCAGATTAGGCATTAGCTAAGTTTTATCCCTCAATCAGTAGAGTATAGGTAATTGATCACGAATTGATAAATCTAATTGTTATTATGTTTTATACTCTTATTTTCTAGATTTATCAAGTAATTTACATAATTTTAGCTAAAAAAATAGGATAAGAATGGACTAAATTCATTTTATTCTTTACTTCTCTTTAATTTGAGAGAAATTAGTGGTTTTTAGTGAAATTGATCTCATCATGCCATGCTACACCCCACCTTTCTTATTTGACTGAGCAAGGCATGATAGTAGCATAGCGGCCAACACCCTCCTTGCCCAAAAGGCACAAAGGAATGTTGGTCAATGTGACCCTTGTCATGGCTTTCTCCATGAGCATAATCTAGAATACCTATGTGACATAGTATACCTGTTAAGCAATATAAATCAAAATATCAACACATATTCTAATCATGCACAATAATAAATAACATATATATCATTACCTCTGTAAAGCTATCTAGAATAGTATTACATCCCCAATAATACAAATAATCCTCATCTATAACCGTCACATAAATAAAATAATCTCTCCTCACTAAAATGTACAAATGAAACCTACTTGCCAAACCTACTAATGTGGTGTGATCTTTGACGCTGGTGTGAAACTGTGGTAGTACTCTAGCTAGACTACTTGAAATTTGTATCATAGAATAGAGTGAGAATGCAATTCCCAATAAATGGCATACAATCTAGGTTTAGTGAAAACATAGAGGCTCTTCTAATAGTAGTATAGTTAAACATGGTTCGATGAAACATTCAGCCATTGAAATCATAGAAATGAAAAAATCACATAATATTTGTTTGATGTATCATATTACTTTTATCTAGTGTGAACAGCAGATGATGATGTAATGTTGGGAATAAGAAAAACATAAAAACACTGGCCCTAACATTGGCAAAACCGTTGGGCGTTGCTATGCTATGTAATTTGTACCATGGGTTATCACTCTATGACCAAACTAGCATAGCCTTTAGTGTCTAAGACCCCCACTAGGCCCAATGATGGTGCATCTAGAACTACCCCTACCTATGTGGCTGACCAACATATCAAGTCTGAGTGTCGAAATACGAAAATATCATAAATCATTTATACTAAAATCACTTTGTTTTCAAATTTTTGTACTAAAATACATATATGTTTAGAAAAAGTTTATAATTGTCATAAACCATACATTCTTAATTTAGAAAAATCTAAATTAGAGATTATACCACTCATAATGTATGTAGTCTACTAATGTCCTATCAAATCGATCCAATGAAGGTCATAGTTAGCTCTATCTTCCTTTTGTACAAGTGGAGATTATGCAAATATAAGTGAAATACTATGAATTCATGATGCAAATGCATGTTGAGTTCTTTAGGTTGCTTAGTTAACTAATTTGTTTCATCTCTTAACTTTTATGGTGTTTCTCTCCTCCTTATATTGCCAACAGCTTAACCATTCTAAATTCTCCCCTCAAGTGATTACTAATTATACCAAGAGTTATTCTCTTATGCTTAATCTTTCCTAAGCAAATTCCAACTCACTATACCTTTTTCTTAAAATAGATGTGCTTAGTTGTGTCCCAAAATTTATTCTTTTCTAACTACTATCTTCTCACCTCTTAAGAACCACCCTCTAAACCTTTCATTAGCTTTGGCTATGATTGAATTTCAGCTTTCTTAAGTGGCCTTTGAAGGCTTAAAAGTCATCTTCCAAGTCTCTTAAGTTCCTAGAAAAATTTTAGCATTCATTTGTTAGGCTTAATCTTAAGTTTGGATTGCAATTGGTAGTTATTTCTTTTCCTAACTTTGTGTATACCTTAATCCCTCCTTGACCTTCACTTAAGTCCCATTTTTATAATTTCCCCGAATCCCTTTTTCTTAGTCCCATATTTCTATCCACAATTCTCAGCACACTCTTTATGTCTCTTTTAGTTAGGTGTAGCTTAGTTTTAGCCTAATTTTCGTTCCTTCCTAACTCTTCTTTCCCAAGTTAGCTTAGTCATCTCTTAAACCATTTAATAGCCTTGAGGTAAAATCAATTTTCAGCCACTATTGATTCAGTCAAGGGTGGTAGGTTTGCTGAAATTTTACCCTCTTTACTAAACCTATTCCTCAATCCAAGTTAAACCTCATTTTCCTAATATCTTTTGCCTCAATTCATCCTTTTTTCAGTTTGGCATAGTCCCTTGTCTTCCCCCTATTTTCAGCTTCATAACAGTGCCAAAATCTACACTTCAATTAGGAAGAGTCAAATTGTCAAGGCAAACCAAAGTCCTAAACCAATTCCTTAAAACCAAAAAAAAATAAACCATTTCTTCTCTCACCTAAGGTTTCAGTTCTACCCAATTTTCAGCATGCAAACCACCTCCAAAATAGATTCTAAATTGATTAAATGGTAGAGAATTGAAAGATAACCAAAAGCTACAAAAATTTCACACAATACTTCAAGAAATCTAAAGTGTTCTAGAATTTCTTACCGTTTTCTCTTTGGTTTCTTCTTGCTCTCTTCCTTTCTCCTTTCCTTCTTTCTCCCTTGCATACCTAAACTGGAAGGTTCTAGGGGTTTAAATACCCCTTAAGTTGGTTCACTAGGCATCCAAATCCCCCTTGTAAAATGACTATTTTGCCCTTTTTGTAAAAATTACCTTCCTTCCATGTCTCTTCTACTACATATATTTTCTATTTTCATTTCTACCCCTTAACTTCTATCTAATATCCCTATTTGCCTTTAGATTTAGCAACCTTGAATCAAGATTAACTCACTAATTAGGGTCACTAATCCCATAAACCTAAATGTGCTCACCTATGTGCTTAAATTCTAAGTTCTTCTCCCAAGTTGTCTTTATATTTTCACTACCAAATTCCCAATTCTATTCCCTCAATCATGATATGCTAACTTTCTAATGTTCTTTAACCCATCATTTCTCTACTCTCTTATGATTAAGAGCCTATGCTAGCTTACACTTAACTTTAATGTCACTAATAATCCATGTAATGCATGCAAAATGTCGTATGAAATCATGAAATGATGAATAAGCAAGGGTTATGCATACCAAACTTGGTTTGGAATGTCATAATTCTACTCCCTTGAAAGAATTTTGCCCTTGAAATTCAATAGTTGATAGTTAAAATAGAAAAGGATGCTTGGCCTTCATCTCATCGTCCCATTCTCAAGTGATCTCTTCTTTGTTTTGGCTTCTCTATAGCACTTTCACTAATGGTACTTGCTTAGATCTTAACCATTTAACTTCTTTGCCAAGAATCTGTATTGGCTCCTTTATATAGGACAGATCTTTTTTTCAACTTTACCAGTAGGGTTTGAAGGACATGCGTAGGATTTGTACATATCTTCTCAACACACACACACACACACACACATATATATATATGAAAGACATTGTGAATTTAGGATGGTTCTGGTGGTAATGCAAGTTTACAAGCAACTGGCCCAATCATCTCTGTAATTTCATAAGATCCACTATACCTAGAAATCAACTTGCCTTTCTTACCAAATCTTAAACCATCATTCCATGGAGACACCTTTAGGAATATCTTATTGCCCACATTAAAATGTATATCCTTTTGTTATCGGTTTGAATAACTCTTTTGCCTATCTTGCACCGCTTTTAATCTATCTCTAATAACCATAATATGTTCTACTGTAGACTGCACAATTTCTAGCCCCAATAACTTCCTCTGTCCCTCTTGATCCCAATAGATTGACGTCCTATACTTCCTTCTATATAAGGCCTTATATGGTGTCATCCCGATGCTAGAATGGTAACTATTGTATACAAATTCTACCAATGGCAGATGGTCATCCCAACTATTGGAGAACTCTCACACACACCCATGTAGCATGTCCTCTAGTATTTGAATAGTCCTCTTGGATTGTCCATCTATATGTGGGTGGAATGCTATGCTAAAGTGTAACCTAGTGCTCATGGATTTCTATAGCCTAGGCCAAAAATCTAGAGGTAAATCTAGGGTTTCTATCTAGCACTATCGATATCGGCACTCCATGTCTACTGACTATCTCATCCACATACAACTTAACCAATTTATCTAGCGAAGAGGTACTCCTAACCAGTAGAAAATGTGCTAATTTAGTTAATCTATCAAACATAACCCATATAATATCATTCTCTTTTTAGTCACTAGCAAGCCAATCACAAAGTCCATCGTGATATGCTCCCATTTCCATTCCAGGATTAGTAATGGCTACAATTTGCCTACTAGCCTTTGGTGCTCTACTTTCACTTGCTGACATATCAAGCACAAAGATGTAGTATGCTATCTCCTGTCTTATTCCACTCCACCAATAATTCTGTCTCAAGCCATAGTACATCCTTGTGCTCAAGTCATCTCAAAACGCAATCATGAGTTCAAACCAGATGAGCAAACTCATTGCTCCATTGTTAATGCTATCAAGTCTCAGAGGCCTGTGCTGGTCATTTACTGGATGCATGGCATATGCTGAACAATGAGCCTCCTGTTAGCCTCAAGGTTTCATATTTATTTTAATAATGACAAAACAAATTAAAATTATTATACATATTTATATAATGGACAATATGGAAAAATTATAATATTAAATTTATTGTTTAACTACATATACTATATGTGCTAGATTGTGAAACTGTCAAAATTAGATATGTGTATAGTAAATTGATTATATCTTACTATAGAAAAGTCAGAAAATAATAAAGTCAATTTTATATGAAACTATACATAAATATCTTTATTTTGATGTATAATTTATCTTATACATTATTTTATATTAAAGTAGTTTATTATATCAATTTCTTCTATTATCTTCTGAAAAAATCAATATTGAAATCTGCACAATATTAATTTTAATTAGTAAAACATAATTTATGATATAATTAAAATTATGAATTAATTTTATTTATAAAGTAGACATACTAAGCTTTAAATGTATATATTATATGCACATTTTACACTTATAGATTGATAGATATAATTTTTTAAAATGGTTCATTCTGCTGAGTTACTCTATCAGCAAATAAAATGAGTATACCATAATATTTTTATCATATCTCAGAATATAAAAGTCAAATTTTTATGAATCTAATTTTGAATGAAAGTAGACGTTATAAAATTTTCAAATTTATATCATTGTTATTTTTTAATACAAATTCAAATTTCTAAACAATTTTGAACTTGGCCAACAACTTTTGTCAAAAGTAATTTTACAATTTGGCATGTCATTGAAGATTTGATTATTTCTCTCAAACGGTGCACGATAATTCAATAATTCTTTTTTCTTGAAAATAGACTCATTGAGAGTATTCAGGAACTTTTAAGATTTTTTGGACGTTCGAAGTCATTTTATTTGAAGTTTTGAAATGAGTCAATGTGTAGTTACTGATGACAAATGATTTTGTCTTCCACAAAGGCCAACATCATTATTTGAAGTTTTGAAATGAGCCAATGTGTAGTTACTGATGACAAATAATTTTGTTTTCCACAAAAGCTAACGTCTCTTTGGTGTTTTTACCTATAAAAGGAGTATAGATTGAAGGGAGAAGCACACAATAACAAGCTCTCAAAGTTTCATCAATCTCTCTCTAAAATTCTTTGTGCTTCATTGTTTATTATTAGATCAAAAAGTGCATAAACCAAATTGTTTTATTCTTGAAAGTGCCTCTTTGAAGTGAGATTATCTTTGTACATGAGTGGTAGCTAATCCTATTTAAGAGGAATTGCTACATTGCTACTTTATCTTCATTATCATTTGTATTGGTGTTTAAAACTTACCGAATCAAAGGTTTGTAATTGGGATTTCTTGCCTCGCCAAGTGCAAGGATTTTGTTTGTATGCAGGATTTCTTACCTCCGTCAAGTATAAGAGACTTAGTGGAACCTCGACCAATTAGAGCTCGATAAAGTGGACTTAAACTTGAGTAGTAAGTCAAACCACTATAAAAGAGTTTGCACCTCCTGTCCCTACTCTCTTTACTTTACTTAAATTATTTTATATTTATTATTGGGTGAATTGTATAAGTTTATTTGACTCAATATTTTTATTGTTATTTTTAATTTTTTACACTCTTAACTTCTGCAACAAAAACCCAATTCACCCCCCTCTTAGGTTGCCTTTTGGAACAACAATTGGTATTAGAACTAGATTCTAAATGTTGACCTTAACAAGTCTTCATAATAAGATCACGTATTATAGCAACCATTAGTGCACATGGAGTTATGGAGGATCAATCTATTTCTAGACCACTTTTCTTTAATGGTAGTGATTATGGTTATTGAAAAATTAGAATAACTATTTATCTTTAACAAATGGAATATGATATTTGGAACATTATTGAAGAAGGATATAACACTTCCATGATAGTTAAAGATAATATAGTCATTGCTAAAAACAAAAAGGATTGGGATGAAAATGATAAGAAAAATTTTACAATTAATGCAAAAGTCATGAATACATTATTTTGTGCACTAGATAAAAATCAGTTTAATAGTCTCTACTTGTAAAACGGCATAAAGTATTTGTAAAATGCTTGAAATTACACATAAAGGTACAAGTAGAATTAAGGATACAAAACTTAATATACTCAAGCATGAATATCAACTATTTATGATGAAACCAACTAAATCTATTAAAGAAATGTATACTCACTTTACCGATATTATTAATGGTATTATTTTTCTTGGTGAAAACTTTATGATGAATTCTTGTGAAGAAAATTCTTAAAATACTTCCCAAGACTTGGGCTCCAAAGGTGACTGTCATACAAGAGGTAAAAGATCTCTCCAAAGTGTCAATTAAAGAATTTCTAGGGTCACTAATGACCTATGAAATGACTCAAAAAAATGAAGAGGAGGAAGAACCAAAAAGAAAGAGGAGTATTGCTCTAAAGTCCATCATAAAAGAAAACTCCAATGATAGTGAAGTAGAAAGTGATGACGAAATTGTATATCTTGCAAAAAGAGTAAGTAAACTATTCAAAAAGAAGAAATTTGAAAGAGATAAAGGAGAGGTAATCAAAAAGAAAATTTTTCATGAAAAATATTGTATGCTATGAATGCAAGAAGTGTGGGCACATAAAACCAGATTGTCCACTTCTAAAGAACAAGAAAAAGGAAAAACAAGTCATAAAAGCTATTACTTGGGATCTAAGTGATGAAAGTGACTCGGTGGAAGAATCAAGTGGAAGTGACATTGCTAACTTATGTCTTATGGCTACTAGAGAAAGTGATAATAAGGTAAGCTTATCTTCTTCTACTTCTAGTACTTTTAATTTATCTTATGATGAGCTATTGTATGCATGTGATGAATTACAAAATGAATTAACAAATCTTGGAAAGAAATATAAAGACTTGAAAAAGAAGTTTTCAAATATTTCTAATGAAAATGCTAGTTTGAAAAATAAAAATGATAGTTTGAAAACTGAACTTGCTTATATATCTAAAAATGAAACAAATAACATATTAAAAAAAAGAGTTGAAGAGCTTACAAATGCTTTATCTAAATTTACTCAAGGAAAGGAAAATGTAGATAAATTACTTACTGCTCAAAGATATGGTATTAATAAAACCAGATTAGGTTACAAGGCTTGTCAAGGACAAAAGTTTTACAAAAATTATTTGTAAAAAGTTCTCACCAAAATAGTCCATTTATTACATGTTATTATTGTGGTGGAAAACGACATTATGCATGTGATTGTTCATTACAAAGAAAATTGTTAGTTGGACCTAAAAATATTTTAGTTTCAAATTATTATAAATGGAAAGGAAAATGTAACATTGCATCTATTTGAGTTCATAAGGGAACATATGCTAACATTTTGGACACAAGAAAGTTTAGGTACCAAAAATCAAAACTTAATTTATTTTTGTAGGATATTTGTATGAAGAGCACCACAAGGAAGAATAAATAATTTTTGGATAGTGGATGCTCAAAACATATAATGGGAAATTACTCAAAGTTCAATTTTATATTAAGATAGATGGAGGGTATGTGACTTTTGGTGACAATGCAAAAAGAAAGATTATTGGCATTGAAGAAGTTGGTAACCCTAACTCCCTCATTATTCAAAATGTCTTCTTTGTTGATGGCTGAAAACATAACTTACATAGCATTAATCAATTGCATGATAAGGTTATAAAGTTATTTTTCAAGACAATGCATGTAAGACTTTTAATAAGAATTATATTTTAGTATTTGTTACTTTGAGAGATGAAAATGTTTGTACTATTGTCTTTGATAATTTGATTGAACAAAATGTGAAATATTTGAGTGTATTACATGATAATTCTTGGTTGTGGCATAGAAGGTTAGATCATTGTAGTATGGGTATAATTTCTAAACTTTTAAGAAAACAATTACTTATTGATTTACCTAAAGTCAAATTTGGTAAAGATAAAATTTGTTCTCCTTGTTAATTGGGAAAATAAAGAAAAACTTCTTTTAAATCTATAAATATATTTTCTACATCTAGACCTTTACAACTTATACATTTAAATTTATTTGGACCTTCTCAAATTGCTAGTCTTGGTGAAAAAACTCTATGTTTTTATAATTGTCGATGATTTTTCAAGATTTACTTGGGTATTATTTTTGACTCACACAAATGAAGTATGTTCTTAATTTTTAAAATTTTGTAAAAGAGTTCAAAATGAAAAATGTTATATAATTTCAAAAAATAGGAGTGATCATGTTAGGGAATTTGAAAATAATTATTTTAAATTTTTTGTAATACTTATGTATATGAGCATAATGTTTCTGCACTAGAACCCCACAACAAAATAGAGTTGTTGAAAGAAAAAATAGAATTTTACAAGAAATTGCTCGAACTATGCTTAATGAATACAAGCAACCTAAATATTTTTTTGTCAAAGCGATTAATATAGCTTGTTATATTTTAAATCAAATTCTTATTAGACCAATTTTTTAGAAAACTCCTTTTTAAACTTTGGTTTGATAGAAAACCTAAGATTGGTTATTTTAAAGTGTTTGGGTGTAAATGTTTTATTTTAAACACTAAAGATAATCTTGGTAAATTTGATGCAAAATCGGATGAAGGTATATTTTAGACTATTTAACTACTAGTAAGACTTATAGAATTTTTAATAAAAGAACTAATATAGTTGAAGAATCTATGTATGTTACATTTGATGAAATTGATCCATTTTTGCATAAAGTCATATATAAGGATGACGAGGATGATTTAGTTAATTTAAATATTAATGATAAAGAAAAAGAAATTGAAAATCCTCATAGTATAGAAAACTTTGATGAAACTCCACACTGTGATTTTTCAAAAGTTTGGAATTATAAATCTAGTCATCTTATGGAACAAATTATTGGTGATCCTAGTAATTGTAAAAAGACTAGAAATCAATTGAAAAATATTTGCGAACACTTGTCTTTCATTTCTCAAATTAAGCCCAAAACTATTAATGATGCTGTTAATGATGAAAATTGGATTTTAGCTATGCAAGAAGAATTAAATCAATTTGAAAGAAATAAAGTTTGGGAATTAGTACATAGACTTAGTGATCACACGATTATTGAACCAAATGGGTCTTTAGAAATAAACTTGACAAATTCGGTAATATAATTAGAAATAAGGCAAGACTTGTAACTCAACATTTCAATCAAGAAGGAATAGATTATTGAGAGACTTTTGCTCCTATAGTTAGACTTGAAGTTATTAGAATATTACTTGCATTTGCATCTCATATGAATTTCAAATTATTTCAAATGAATGTTAAAAGTGACTTTCTAAATAGTTTTATTGTTGAAGAGGTTTATGTTGAGCAACCATCGGGTTTTGAAAATAAAAAATATTTAATTATATTTAAAACTTTCAAAAGTTTTATATGGTTTGAAACAAGCCCCTAGATCATGGTATGAAAAGCTTTCAAAATTTTTATTAGAAAATGGATTTTCAATGGAAAAAGTGAATAATACTCTATTCATAAGAAAAGAAAATGATGATTTACTTATTGTTCAAATTTATGTAGATGACAGTATCTTTGGAGCTACCAATGAATCTTTATATGAATAATTTTCCTCATCTATGTCAAATGAATTTGAAATAAGTATGATGGGTGAGTTAAATTTCTTTCTTGGTTTTCAAATAAAACAACTCAAAGAAGGGATTATGATAAATCAAGTTAAGTACACTAAAGAGCTACTAAAAAGATTTGCAATGGATAATTGTAAAATTATTAAAACTCCTATGAGTACCTTAGTCAAACTTGATTAAGATATTAATGGAAAACCTATAGACATGAACCTATATAGAGGTATGATTAGTAGTTTATTGTACTTAACTGCTAGCCGTCCCGATATCATACTTAGTGTTTGTTTGTATGCTAGATTTCAAGCAAATCCAAAAGAATCTCATTTGCATGAAGTCAAAAAAATTCTTAAATATCTTAAAGGAACTATAAATGTAGGATTATTTTATCCTAGAGGAACCTCCTTTAAACTTACTAGTTATTCGGATATGGATTTTGGAGGATGTAAATTAGATGAAAAAAGTACTAGTGGAACTTGTCATTTTCTTGAAAAATCTTTAATTTTCTTGGGCTAGTAAGAAACAAATTCGATTGCCTTATCTACGGCCGAAGTGAAATATGTAGTTGCGAAAAATTTTTGTGCACAAATTTTATGGATGAAACATACTTTATTAGATTTTGAAATTAATTATGAACACATTTCTATTAAGTGTGATAATACTAGTGCCATCAACATCTCTAAGAATCTTATTCAACACTCAAGAATGAAATATATTGATATTAAACATCATTTCTTGAAAGATCATGTTTAAAAATGTGACATAATACAAGAATTTGTGAGTACCCAATATCAATTAGCAAATATTTTTACAAAACCTCTTAATGAAGAAAGATTTTGTTTTATCAAAAAAGAATTTAGTCTTATAGACTCAAGTACATAGTTAATACTATTTGCATCAATTCATTTTTGAATGGAGAAAGTCTCTAAATATTTTTCGTGCATCTATTGAGGGGGGACTTATTTAGTTTATCTTTTTGATGATGTCAAAAAGGGGAGAATTTACATGATATATGCTTTATGAATATCTTACAATGCATATTTGTTTTATCATCTCCAAAAAGTGGGAGATTGTTAACCTTAAAATTTCATATTTATTTTGATAATGACAAAATAAATTAAAATTATTATTTATATATATATATAATAGACAATATGAACAAATTATAATATTAAATTTATTGTTTAACTACATACACTAGATGTGCTAGATTGTGAAACTGTCAAATTAGACATGTATGCAGTAAATTGATTATATCTTACTATAAAAAAGTCAAAAAATAATAAAGTCAATTTTATATGAAACTATACACAAATATCTTTATTTTTATGTATAATTTATCTTATATACTATTTTATATTAAAGTAGTTTATTATATCAATATCTTATATTATTTTCTGAAAAGTCAATATTGAATTGAAGTAAAATATAATTTATGATATAATTAAAATTATGAATTAATTTTATTTATAAAGTAAATATGCTAAGCTTTAAATATATATACTATATACACGTTTTACATTTATAGATTGATAAATATAATTTTTCAAAACAGGTCATTCTGCTGAGTCACTCTGTTAGCAGATAAAATAAGTATACCATAATATTTTTAGCATATCTCAAAATATAAAAGTCAAATTTGTATGAATCTAATTTTAAATGAAAGTAGACGTTATAAAATTTTCAAAGATATATTTTGTTATTTTTGAATACAAATTCAAATTTCTAGACAATTTTGGACTTGACTAACAACTTTTGTCAAAACTTTCAAAGTCTCATCAATCTCTCTCTAAAATTCATTGTACTTCATTATTTATTATTAGATCAAAGAGTGTATAAAGCAAATTGTTTTACTCTTGAGAGTGCCTCTTTGAAGTGAAATTATCTTTGTACATGAGTGGTAGCTAATCTTACTTAAGAGAATTGCTACATCGCTACTTTATCTTCATTATTAGTTGTATTGGTGTTTAAAACTCATCGAATCAAAGGCTTTGTAATCAGGATTGCTTGTCTCCGTCAAGTGCAAGGGACTTTGTTTGTACTCGAGATTTCTTACCCCCGTCAAGTACAAGAGACTTAGTGGAACCTCGACCAATTGGAGCTCAATAGAGTGGACATAAACTTAGATAGGAAGTCAAACTATTATAAAAGAGTTTGCATCTCCTATCCCTACTCCCTTTACTTTACTTAAAATTATTTTATATTTATTGTTGGGTGAATTGTATAAGTTTATTTGATTCAATATTTTTATTATTGTTTTTAATTTTTTACACTCTTAACTTCCGCAATAAAAACCCAATTGACCCCCCCTCTTAGGTTGCCTTTTGGGACAACACCTCCTTCATTATTTGTTCTCTAAGCTTCTCAACCATGGATATGCATATTCTACCCTTAGACATCAACGTGCCATATTCCTTTGGTCTAAACTCATTCTCTTTCCATTCTTCATCTCGTCTACTATTTTCAATAATTGCATATTTAATTTGAGAAATCAAAGTGTGCTTGACCTAGAATCGAGCTAATAGACCTCATTGATCACTTACTGACAGCTATGAATTCAAAGATTTCAACTCTACAATAAAGGCACATAAACTGTCTGGAGTTAAAGAACATCCCCAAAGATTTCTTGATAAGAGCATTTGTCACCACATTCACTTTTCCTAGGTGATATTCAGTAGTTCATTCATAATCATTTAAAAGCTCCATCCATCTCCTCTGTCTGAGATTTAGCTCTTTTTGGAGTCAAGATATACTTAAGACTCTTATGATCTATGAATATCTAACAGTGCTTCCCACATAGATAATGTATCTAAATCTTTAGTGCAAACACCAACCACAACCAACTCTAAATTGTGAATAGAGTAATTCAGTTCATGCGGTCTCAACTATCAAGAAGCATAGGCTATCACTTTTTTTATCCTGTATCAATACACATCCTAACTCTCTCTTGGAGGCATTGCTATATACTATGTAGTTCTTCCCACTTTCTAGTAGTGTCAATACTAGAGTTGTAGTCAATCTCTTCTTCAATTCCTCCATACTATGTTGATATTCATCTGTCTAGTTGAACTTTTCATATTTCCTAATTAGTTTAGTCAAGGGAGAAGCTATGATAGAAAAATTCTATACAAATCTTCTATAATATCCAACTAGCCCCTAGAAAACTCTTCACATTGGTGGTATTGGTAGGCAGCTCCCACGTAACTATTGTTTCTATCTTTTAAAGGTTTACTAACACTTCCTTCACTGATATCACATGACCCAAAAATACAATTTTGTCGAGCTAAAATTCACATTTGCTCAATTTAGCATATAGCTGCTTCTCCTGTAGTGTTTGCAATGTAGTCCTTAAATACTCTACATGTTCAACCTTGTCTCTAGAGTACATTATTAGTATATCACCAATAAACACTACTACAAACTTATCTAAACATGGTTGAAACACTCTATTCATTAGATCTATGAAAGTTGTAGGTGTATTAGTGAGATCAAAGGGCATCATTAAAAACTCATAATGCCCATACCTCATTAAAAGGTAGTCTTGGATACATCCTCTACTTTAATCCTTTACTAATGATATCCTAATCTCAAATCTCTCTTGGAAAACACTCGAGCACCCTATAACTAATTAAAAAGGTCATTTATTCTTCGCAGTGGATACTTGTTCTTCATAGTCACTTATTCAATTGTTTGTAATTTTATATACAATCTCAAGGTATCATCTTTTTCTTAACAAATAGCATTGGGGCTCCCCGTGGTGATAAACTAGGTTGTATAAATCCTTTATCAATTAACTCTTGCAATTGAGTCTTGAGTTCTTTCAACTTTGCCTGCACCAATCTGTAAAGAGCACAAAATATAGGTTGTGTTCTTCAAATTAGCTCTATACTGAACTCCACTTCTCTCTTTAGTAGTAGCTTCGGTAGCCTATTTGGAAATACATCTAAGAATTCACTAACTACTAGTAGGTCCGCTAATTCAGGAGTCTTCATTTTCTTATTTATCATGCAAGCCAAATAAACTGACCCTTCCTGAGCAATCTGGTGGCCATCAATTCTCAATTCATACAAGAACGTAGAATGTGTCTATTGCCCACAAAGCACGCTTCCTTACCATTAAATAACAGAAAAAATAACTTCCTCCCTGAAATACTCTCCTTGATATCTATATGCTCTCAACTAGTCCATCCCTAGGTCACGTCAAGGTCAAACATGTCTAAAGGAATCGAATCTCCCACTAATTCTACTCTATCTATACTCAATTTGTAATCCTTGTAAACATATTCTGCCACCAAAGTCGTCACCACTAACGTGGAAATAGCTATACTTTGATCTATTCTATTCGCCATCAATCCTAGTTTAACCACAAATGAACATGATATGAAAAAATATGTAGACCCAAAGTCAATCAATTCATATGCATCAATGCCATAAACAGATAATATACCTATAACTATGTTTGGGGTAGCTCTTACCTCCTATCAAGTCATAGCAAACACTTGTGCCTCTACCTTTAGTTTTCTTTAGTAACTCCTCGTCTGCTGTAGTTTGTGGCCCACTCTCTTTTGGTTTAAGGTCCTTGAGAAGTGCTAGATTCTAATACTTCTTAAACCTAAGCCCTAATACTTTTTAAATCTAAGCTCTAATACCACCAAGACTATCATACTCCACCTCTCTTTTCTAATTAAGCGAGGCATGACAGTGGGGTAGTAGCCAACACCCTCCTTTGCCCAAAAGATACAAATGAATGCTGGTCACTATAACTCCTATCACAAATAGCTCAACTAGCATAATTAAAAATACCTGTGTGACATAATATACCTACTATGCAATGTAAATCAAACATATCAACACATATCTTGATCATGCAGAAAAAAAAAAAAAAAAAAAAAAAAAAAAAAAAAAAAAACATGTACTTCACTATCTCTACAAGGCTGTCTAAAACTATAGTACATCCCTAATAATACAAATAATCCTCATCCATAACTGTCTACATAAATACAAAACTCTCTCCTCACTGCTAAAATGTACAAATAAAACTTGTTAACCCAACCTCCACTAAGTTGTGTGATCTTTGACGATGGTGTGGAAATGTGATAGTACTCTAGTTAAACAGCCTAGCGCTGCATAATGAAATAGAATGAGAATACAATTCCTAGTAAATGACATATAATTTAAACTTAGCAGAAACAAAGAGACTTTCATAATAGTAGCATAGTTAAACATGGTTTGATAAAATTTTCAACCATTGAAATCATATAAATGAAAATCGTAGAAAAAAATTTAGTTTTGATATACTACAGTGCTTCATCAAGCTAAAGCATGAAAATATAAGAAAGCTTAGAAATCATAAATATTTACTATATTTTGCCCCTTTTTACAAAGATTGCCTTCCTTTCATATATCTTGTGCTACATGCACTTTCTACTTCCATTTCTACCCCTTAAATTTCATCCAATATCCCTATTTGTCCCTTAGATTTAGCAATCTATAATCAAGATAACTAGGCTCACTAATCCCATTAACCTAAATGTGCTCACCTATGTGCTTGAATTTTAAGTTCTTCTCCAAAGTTATCCCCATATTTTCACTACTAAATTCCCAATTCTATTCCCTATATCATGATATGTTAACTTCCTAACAACCCTTAACCTCTCATTTCTGTACTCTAAGGTCATGATTTAGAGCCTATGCTAGCTTACACTTAATTCTATTATAAACTAATAATCTATGTAATGCATGCAAAATGTCATATGAAATTATGAAATGATGCATGAGTAAGGATTATGCATACCAAACTTGGTTTGGAATGTTATATATCACTTTACCTTTATTATATATCTTGAAATATTATCATATTAAAATAATAAATAAGAGAATAAATATTTATTTATTTATTTTTGTTTTAAGAGTATACAAGGATCATATTCTTTCAATATCTAAATCCACCCAAGGAATAATAATCTCAAGGTGAGGGCATATTTTTTGTAATTAACAATATAGCCATATATTCATAATCACCATACGAGTATTAACAATCTCAATTCAAGGACATAACCATGATAGCATTCAAAATCATTTTCATGAGCTACTCAAGGAGTAGTAAAAATCAAAATTTATGGGTATATCCTGATGACAGTCATAAATTACTTGCATGAGCTATTCAAATAGTGGTAACAATCTCAACTCGAGTTAAATCATGTTAGCATTCATGAATCATTCCCATGATGACATATATACCATCCAAGAGTGTATAGAAAAAGGTGTCATAGTAGGCGACTGCATCATCTTCTTTCATGACACGTCTTATTTCAATTCATACCAATTTGCCCCTTGAATTTGAATCATATTAACAGCTCAATCAAATAATATATTTTTAATAATCGTTGACATAATCGTTGAAACACGGCCATGAACGTCTACTTGCAATCATAATATAATCTACATAGCACTACAATTATAAACATTTATTTGCAATCAAGAACATTCAATTCATTTTGTAACCATGAATTTGAATCATAGAAACAGTAATAACATCTGAGTCAAAATTTTCATTTTTTCCCTTGCACAATATTTAAATTAAAATCTTGCTGAAACCAGTCGCCTGAAAATAAGCCTTGGTGACCTTGGAAGCCCCTAGCCACTTTTCGGATTCAACCATTCACCTAGGCATAATAAACAAAAACATGAATATTTAATGATATATATGCAGTGAAGTAGGGATGTCATGAATAATTTAAACATAAGCTTAACTTACGTGTGCCAAACAAGACCTTGCATGCCATAACTTCTCTATTTAAAAAAAATATATATATATATATATATATATATCATGCATGGGTTCCAAAATATTCGAAAAGCCTTTTTCAAGCATGTGATCTCAAAAAGTCACCATCTTATGAAATAAACCAAACGTGGCCATCAAATCCAACATTTATAGAAAATTTTTATAAATTAAAAATAAATCAGATGATGCATGTAAAGATCCAAAAAGCAATTTCTAATAAGCAACTTTTCAAAAGTTAACCAAATAAGTTATAATAAAATAATTATCGAAAAGCGTCCTTAAAATACATAACTTGAATGAGTGCGGTGAACCCAAACCTAACAATTTTCACATTGCTAACCACATTCAACAAACTACGTTACTTCTACAAGCTAAATCATGCATTATTACACTTTTATAGCTCACGAAAATTTCATAGCTAAGATATTCTGAAAATTCATGAAAGCCAATAAAAACATATTTTAGTAGAAAATTTTACTTCCTTGGAGTGATTTTGAATACGCTAGGAGTGGTTTCTTGAAGATAGGAGATGATTTGATGAAGAGATCTGCAGATGGGATTTGAAGGTTTATACCAATGGAGGAAGAACAAGAGCCGCGAAAATCGAGACACCGTGGAGCTGAGTCGGTTAGAAAGAGGCAATGCGCCGAGGATTTAAATTTATGGCATTCTTGCACTTTAATCCCTCAAAGTTTGGAATCTTATAATTGAACCCCAATTAAATTTAACTTCCTAGGCAGGTCCCTCTCAAAATTGAATATAACCGTATTATTTTTATATTGGACACTTTGGCCCCTCTAGTTCTCATATGCATATTAATATGTACAAATGTAACGTCAACAACTTCATTTTCTCATCATTTTTTCACTTCAATAAACTGTTGAAATTATTAGAATGTATGGAATGTCTTTATTTAAAATCAATTCTTATGCATGATATCATGCCCATGTGAATATTCAGGTAATAAACTATCAATATGAAAATAACATGAAATCAATTTAAAACGAACAATTTAACCATTATCATGGGCGTCAGTGCTGCATTTGATGAGGATCATGTTCTGCTCACATGGGGCTTCCTTTATAACTTTTAGAGCGCTATATGTGAGACACAACATAAAGAGATTGTAAAACAAATAGTAAAAAAAAAGAAAAGCAGACCTGCTCCAACAAGGCGTTGTGGTTTGCGGGTGATTCTTATGATGGGATTTGTAACGAGTGTCTATGAACAATTCACAACTAATAATTATAGACAATCTAAAATGCACAAAATAATCATACAAGTTACAACAATTTTTATGTAGAAAACTCTTTCAATGTGAAGGATGAAAAACCACGGGACCTCTCTCCGGTCCAAAAAAAAAATTTCACTATCAAAATATTAATGTTTACAGCAATTACAATCTACCACAAGTAATCCAAAACCAAAATCTCAATCACACTTCAAAAATATTCAAGAGATAATAAGATTATGAAAGACATTACCAAGGGCAGTTGCTGTCAATACAATTTGAGTACCTTTCGATTGTCCAAAGAACGATGAGTCTACAACGTGCTCTCCAAAAATCAGCTCAATCTCGGACCACAAATGACGCTCCGATCTTCAAAGACGATGAAACCGGATTTTTGACAAAGCAACCAGAAAACAAATTACATTCAAGCAGTCTAAAACCAATGATTTCGACTAACAAATCAGATCTCCACCATTCAGAATCAATAACCACAAGTGAAGAACACTCACTCCAAATTGAGCTCGATCTAACGGTGAACGAACTCAAAAATAGCAAAAAAGTGAACTGAACAAAAAGAATTTCTAGAAGAAACCTAGAAAACAACTTTTGTAAATTACCTAAAACCTGATAATTCGGCGTCCAAACATCTCACCAATTAGATTGAAGAACAAAAGATGGAGAACATCCAGTCCAAATTTGAAATCGATGCAATGGTAGATGAATTCACAAATGTAGAATTACTAAGTTGATGAATTTTTTATATGGCATTCAGCTACGCCACCTTCACTCTCTTGGTAGGCTACGTCTCTCCCTCAAAACCTAGACACATGAAAAAAAATATAATATATATGGCAAAGGGTTTGAAACCCTAGGGGACCCAACAAATTTATTATTTTTTTTTCCCTTTCACATAGGAGGGAACCCAACAATTCTTCCCCTCCCGACTATGTGGAGGAATGTCCCAAACCGACAATCAAACTACATGCCTCAAACTTAGTCATTGGAAGAACTTTTGTGAATATATTAGAACCATTATCATCAGTGTGTATCTTTTCAAGTTCAAGCAACTTGGAATCCAAAATATCTCGAATCTAATGATATCTCACATCAATGTGTTTGGATTTATCATAGAAAGTAGGATTCTTACCAAGATGAATTGCATTCTAACTATCACAATATAAGATATACCATTGTTGAGTGAATCCAAGTTCTTTCACAAATTTCTTCATCCAAAGTAACTCATTGCAAGCTTCAGTAGCTGCATTAAAACTCAACCTCTGTGGTAAACAATGCAATACATTTTTGCAATCTGGATTGTCATGCTACTGCTCCCCCTGCAAAAGTAATCAAATACCCAGAATTAGATTTTCTAGAATCAATATCCCCTGCCAAATCAGAATCTATATAACCAGTGAGAACAGGTTTATCAATTCCAAAACACAACTTCAAATTAGAAGTACCGCAAAGATATCTTAAAATCCATTTTACTGCATTCCAATGCTCCTTTTCTAAATTAGATAGAAATCTACTTACTGTACCAACTGCATAGACTATATCTAGTCTAGTACAAACCATAGCATACATCAAACTCCCTACTGCAATGCATAAAGAGTTCTTTACATATCTGTTTTTTTCTTGCTCACTAGAAAGTGACTGTCTGACACTCAATTTAAAAGATGTTCTAAGAGGAGTACTTACAGCTTTAGCCTTTTCCATATTAAACCATTGTAATACCTTCCCAATGTATTACTCTTGAGACGACCACAATTTTTTGCATTTTCCATCATGGATGATCTTTATACCAAGAATATGCTTTGCTGGTCCTAAATCTTTCATTACAAAAGATTTACTTAACTCTTTCTTCAAACTATCAATTTTGAAAGAGTTAGGACCTACAATGAGCATGTCATCAACATATAACAACAAAATGATATCATGATTAGAGAATTTTGGTACAAAAACACAATGATCAAAAGTAGTCTCTTATACCCTTGTTGTACCATAACTGATTCAAACTTCTTATACCACTGTTTGGGTGCTTATTTTAAACCACACAATCTCTTTTTCAATGTACAAACATAATTCTCTTTTTTTTATCACAAAACCTTCAGGTTGTTCCATGTAAATTTCTTCCTCTAAGTCACCCTAGAGAAAAGCTGTTTTCACATCTATTTGTTCAACTTCTAAATCAAGGCTTGCAGCTAAGCCCAAAATAACTCAAATGAATGACATTTTAACAACTGGTGAGAAAATTTCATCAAAGTCAATTTTCTTTTTCTGACTGAAACCTTTAACAACTAACCTGGCTTTATACCGTGGAAATGAGGAATTTTCTTCATGCTTCACTCTGTAGACCCACTTGTTCTTCAAGAGTTTTCTGTTTATAGGAAGCTTAACCAGTTCAAATGTATGATTATCAAGTAAAGACTGCATTTTATCCTTCATGGCTGTAATCCATTCTGTCTTATGCTCATTTTCAATAGCCTCTTGAAAACATTCGGATTCCTTTCCATCTATCAATAGTACATACTCATTAGGAGGATATCTAAAAGAAGGTTTGCGGTTTCTGGTAGATCTCCACAATGGAGCTTCATAGTGCTCAACATGTGTTTCTTGTTAATTATCAACTACTTCATGTACAGGAGCATCTACCTCATCTGCAACTTTCATTCTCAGCTTGATCATTCTGAGTATCATTTTGCACAGTGACTGGATCTCGAACCTCAACTTCATTGGGCACAGTTATTGTAGGAGTCAAATCTAAGTCGATCAAACTATCATCTTAAGTCTTTAACTTCTCTATCTTGTCAATATCTTCAATAGTTTGATCCTCTACAAAGATCACATCATGGCTTTTGACAACTTTTTTTTCAATTAGATCATAACACCTATAACCAAATTCATCTTGACCATATCCAATGAAAATAAATTGTCTTGTCTTGACATCCAATTTAGACATTTCATCTTTAGGGATATGCACAAAATATTTGCAGCCAAATACTCGTAAATGGTCATAAGAAACATTCTTACCATATCACACTCTGTCAGGAACATTAGTAGCCAATGCAATAGTGGGAGTTAGATTGATTGCATGTGCAACAATGTACAAGGCCTCCCCCCAAAAAGGTATATGCAATTTTGCATCTGAAAGAACACATTTAACTCTTTCCACCAATGTTCTATTCATTCTTTCTGCAAGTCATTTAACTGAGAAGTCTTAGGAGGTGTTTTCTAATGTTTGATATCTTGCTCTCGACAATATGCATCAAAAGGCCCACAGTATTCACCATTATTATCTATACGAATACATTTCAACTTCTTCCTTGTTTCTCTTTCAACAGAAGTTTGAGATTGTTTAAATGCATCAAGTACTTGATCTTTTGATTTCAAAACACGAACTCATAGTTTCCTAGAGTGATCATCAATAAATGTCACAAAATAAAGTGCACCACTAAATGACTTTACCTTCAAAAGACCACAAACATTTGAATGTACCAGCTTAAGCAAGTCATTTTTCCTTGAAGGAGGATGGTGTTTAAAAGAAATCCTTTTCTGTTTTCCAATCAAGCAATGCTCACATCTGTCTAATTTTGCACCTTTCAACCCTGAAAGCAAATTCTTCATAGCCAGACAATTAAGTCATTTCTTACTAATGTGACTCAACCTCTTGTGCCATAATTTAGAAGAGTAATTACTTTCAACTGCATTCACAAGATTATTAGAGATTGAAGCTTGCAATCAGTACAAACCTGAAAACTTCTTCCCTTTAGCCATAACCAAAGAACCTTTAGTGAGTTTCATTTGCCCACCATTAAAAGTGCTGCAATAACCATCATCATCAAGCTTACTAACAGAAATAAAATATAGTCGAATATCAGGTGCATGTTTAACATCTTAAGAATTAACTTTGTCCCATTGTTGGTCTCTAGATAAACAATTCCAGTGCCCACTATCTTTGATAGTCTATCATTACCCATTTTTAAGACCCATCTTTAAGATGTAAATAATCCTTCCTTGATGTAACATGAAAGGAAGCACCAGTATCAACTACCCAATTGGTTTCATTACTAGCAATATTAATAATATCTTTATCACAAACAATAATAAGATCACCTATAGTAGTGGAGTTAACACAGTCATCATTATCACCGTTGCCTTTCTTTTCTTGCTTGCTTGCTTTATCAGCTTTATTCTCCTTCTTCCACTTAAAACAATATTTCTTAATGTGTCATGTTTTACCACAATAATGACATTCAAGATTTTTATCCCTTGACCTTGATTTGCTTCTACTTTTGCATTTGCTATGCATGACCCTAACCCTTGCTTTTACTACCCCCCCTATTTTCAGTGACCAACACCTCTAACTGCAATAAGGAATCTTGAGACTTTCTTCTCATCTCTTCATTTAAGACACCTCTCTTAGCAACATCAAAGGAAATAACACCATTAAGAGCTGAATTAGTAAGGTGAGACCCGAAAAGTCTCCCAATAATCAAGTAGAGTATTAACCAATCAAAGTCCAAGAATCTCATCATCAAATTTGATATCCATATTAAATAACTGATTCTACAGTTCCTTGAAACTCATTCAAATGATTAGCAACAGAACTATCTTCTTTATAATTCAACTGCATCATTTTCTTCAATAAATAGAGTTTGTTATTACCACTCTTTAAAGCATACAAGAATTCCAACTTATTCCATAATGTTCTAGCATGCTTTTCATTGCAAACATAATTAAAAACATTATTATCAACAAATTGTCGAATAAACCCACATATTTGCTCATGCTCAAAATTTCATTCTTCATCACTTTAGATTCTAGCTTTTGAGTAGCAAATATAGGTAAATGTAGTGACTTCACAAATAGAAGGTCTTTCATCTTACTTTTTTAGAAGTGATAATTTGTGCCATTCAAGCAAATCATTCTACTTGTATTAACTTCCATCTTTTGCTCAAGACAACCAATTCAAGTAACCAAGCTCTGATACCAGTTTGATGGGATTCGTAATGAGTATCTATAAGTAATTCACAACCAACAATTATGGTCAATCTAAAATGCACAAAATAATCACACAAGGCACAACAATTTTAACGTGGAAAACTCCTTCAATGTGAAGGATAAAATAATGGGACCTCTCTCCGGTCCAAAGAAAAAAGCTCCACTATCAAAATATTAATATTTACAGCACTTACAATCTGGCACAAATAATCCACAACCAAAATCTCAATCACACTTCAAAAATATTTAAGAGATAATAAGGTTCTGAAAGATAACACCAAGGGCAGTTGCTGTCAATACAATCTGAGCACCTTCCAGTTGTCCAAATACAATCTTCACTGTTCAAATCAAAGAACGACAAGTATACAACGTGCTCTCCAAAAATCAGCTCAACTGGACCACAATTGACCTTCCGATCTACAACGACAATGAAACCGATTTTCTGACAAAGCACCTGATAACATATTACATTCAAGCAGTCTAAAACCAATGATTCCGACCACTAAATCAGATCTCCACCGTTCCGAATCAACAACCACAAGTGAAGAACATTCACTCCAAATTTGATCTCGATCTAACGGTGAACAAACTCGAGAATGGCAAAAGAGTGAACTGAAACAAAAGAATTTTCAGAAGAAACCTAGAAAACAACTTCTGTAAATTACCCAAAACCTGATGATTCCGACGTCCAAACAAGATCTCCACCGTTCAGATTGAAGAACAAAGGATAGATAACATCCAGTCCAAATTTGAGATCAATCCAACCGGAGATGAATTCATAATGTAGAATTACTGAGCTGATGAATTCTCTATATGGCATTCAACTGTGCCTCATTCACTCTCCTGGTAGGCTACAGCCCTCCCTCAAAACCTAGACACACAAAAAACATAATATATATGGCAAAAGGTTTGAAACCTTAGTGGGACTCAACAAATTTATTATTATTATTATTATTATTCCCTTTCACATAGGAGGGAACCCAACATCTTATTCCAATCTTAAATAGTTCATTTGTTTATCCTCAAGTTTTGCACGAACCCTTGAGAGTTGATGATTGGTTTTTCTTGTAGAATTTAGTGTATCCGTTATACCTTTGTACCGTGGTTTTTCGTCTTTGTACGAGGGTTTTGAACTTCATATGTGCTTGAGTTTACTCTCTACTCTTGTTATTACTTCTATTGGTAGGTATTGTTAATTTGTTGCTTTGATTCATATATTCAATTAAACACAAAGGTAAAGCACTCTGTTTTATGTGGAGAATTTTATTTACTGCAAATAAGTCATTCCATTGATTGTAAGAGGATGACAATAGACAAACAGGGCCATATGAAACTTCATTGGGGCAATACTACAAATATGATTGGGCCAATACCTTAACCACTAACAAAATTCAAATTAATTTGCAGTGAATTTCAACCATCAGCACGGGTATCAACAACCAATTTTAAGATCCTTCTTTCGATCAAACCAACATGTCAAATCTGCTCTGTTCTTCTCATTTGAAGTCTTTGTCCATGTCTTCATATTCGTCCTCTATCTTCAACGATTCCTCTGGCTCCGTCTTCTCCTCATTTTGCTCTCCTAATGACACCCAGAAGGAAGCATGTTGGTCCACTTCATAAGACGTACATATGAATGCTACTCCGTGTACGCCAGTCCTGCATTAGAGAGACTGAGAGAGAGGGGGAAGGATAGAGAGAGACAAACTCCTGAGAATTTCAGTGGCACAAAGATTGGAGCCGACAGTTGGCCACTGGGGAGGTGATGTTGGAGGCGATTGCGGCAGAAGGGGTGACTTAGAGACTCGTCTTCGTCTGCATTGGTTGACATGGCTGCTCTTGTAGGGGTTGTTGATGCATGGTAGGAAAGCAGCAGAACAAAGCACTGCGTCAACTTCTTGTATGTCGTTGAAAGGCGCACAGCAACGTCTAGATGAATTAGACATTAGGGGTTTGTTTGGGAATTAGGGCAAAATGTTTGTCTTTGTATTTCCAAAAAGAAACATTTTTTACCCTATTGCTGATAAGAAATGCATGAAATCCATAGGCAAATTTATATTAATATTAATAATTTTTTATTAAATTAGGTATTTTGAAAATTATTTATCAAAATATGTTTTTTATTGCTCTTATTGAGAAATGGGCAAGAGAAATCAATTTCAGAAGGGAAATCATCACGTCATAAGAATTTGATTTTTGACCCAATTTCTCTTCTGAAATTAGTTCATCTGGACTCGATTTTTAACTTAGGCTTCCAATTGCAGCCCCTCGGCCACAACAAGAAAGAGGGAAGGGGAGAAGGAAGGGCCAACCGCAAGCTACAACAATGGCATCACCAATCATGGCGGGCCAAGCGACACCCAACGTAATCCCACATGCATAGATCTAGATGGCGAAAGAGCTTCTAGAGTTCCTATTGTAGAGCTCTCCTGGGAAAATGGGAGCTCTATCCAGTAAGCTCTGTTGCAAAGCTTTTGTCGTCCGTTAGGAGTTTTATCCAGAGCTCTAAATGAATCTCTATTCAATAGAGCTCCTTTTGGATAGAGCTTTGAGGGAACTCTGCCCGATTTCAGTAAGAAAATCATGTCCCCAATGTATGAGTTTTTGGAAGAAATTGGGTCGTAGGACCTGAAATTTTTTTACTAAAATTAAATCTTTTTGACGTGATTTTTTCCTAGATTTGCGTCCTGAGATCTCCATTTCTCAAATTAAACGGTAAAACAACAATTTTGGTAAATAATTTTTCAAAAAAAATACTTCGATTAAAAAAATGAATATCAATATAAAATTTCCAAATCCATACGGTTGTAATTTTTTTGTGTGCCACATCAGAAATTTTTTTTCCGGATGGCAACGGGTCAAGCTTTAAATAGTCCGAAATCGGAATGAATTTGTCAAAATATAAAGAGGTTGGAATAAAATTATCATATTTTAAAAATCAAAGTAAAATGGTTACATTTTTTAACATGTGAAAACAAATTTGTCATTTTTGCCAATTGATTATTTCTGTCATAAAATGGTTAGACATTGATTTAACTGCAGTTACTTTTAGGTTTCTAATAAGTCCTAATTGTTCCTAATTTTTCATATTATTTTATTAAGTTTTAGGAATTATTGGCTCAAATTGATAATTTTGGTAATGATTTTGCGCAAATATTTTTTTTGATTATTTTGTGGATTTTGGGGAATTACTGATTAACTTTGTGTAATCATTGCAGAATTATTGGTAAGAAGATGAATTTTGGCTCATATGTGCAATTCACATAATGAATTAAAAGAGTCAAGGGGTAAAAAAAAGAAATTTGCTCCAGAGATCTTGGTCACCTGGCGGGCTTTGACTTGGGGAATGCTGACCGGATTTGAGATTTTTTTTTTTTTTTTTTTTAAGTAGTATAAGAGGGGGGGGGGGGGGGGGGGGGGGGAAAGAAGGTTTATGCATGGAACCCCAGGGAAAACTCATGGACGGCAGCAGTTTTGGAGGAGAAAAACTCTTGGTAGATTTTCTCAAGTTGTTGCTGGATTTCTCAGTTTTCAATTTTGTTGCGTTATTAATGGTTATTTCACTTAAAATAATTAATTATTATATCATTTTTTCGGGAATTTAGGCTGCTCTTACAGCAAGATGGAAACAAGAAATTATCCCCCGAGTCCAGGCTATGATCGCATAAATCGAAACTTCAATAGATCCAATCGTGACTTGATTTCTTCGCGGGATAGCGCAGTTTAATATTTTGAGAATATGTTAGAATAGGCAATAATATGATCAAAAATTGAAATCCAAAAAGATAAAGCTGCATGAAGCAAACAAGATTATTTTCGAATTCAAAATGCAAATATGCATGCAAAAGCTTCCCATGCACAAACTATATACAAACACTGCGATGGAACGCCATCAAAAAAAGGATCAAAAGAGCAAACGCATAAACTTCGTTACTCTTGGAATCATTTTAACAGGAAAAATAATAATAATAATAATAATAATAATAAAAAACACTTTAGCTGTAGCTTAAATTTTAATTAAGCCGGAGCAACTGGCTCGGAATTTTGATTATTTACTGCAACGCCTTTGTCAACTGACTTGGTCCCTTCTTCAATCTTCCTCCACCGCCCTTCCATCTCCTTGGCCGTGTCATACGACGCGTGCAGCCCAAACAAGAAGTAGTAAACCAAAAGAAGCCCCGTCCAAACACCGAACCGTGCAAACGAGGCCCTGTCTATCGAACCCAGAAGAAAAATGTTGATGGCTATAGACAATGACGGCAGCCACGGCACCAGTGGGACTCCCAGAGCTTGGCCTCGCGTGCATGAGGCACGAACAATCTAAGCCCTAAGGTTGCCAGGAACCAAATCGGCCCCGTTATGCAGTATAAGATCCAGCCGTCGCTTAAAGCCCAGTAAATCGCGGTGGTGATGGAGGACCCGAGGATGAGAAGGAGAAAAACGACAAGTTTGGTCCGGTTACCGGAGGTGGTGACGCCAGCTAAATAGTAACGGCGGACGAGGAGGGCGAGGGCGACCAGCATGAAGATGAACAGGGTGGAGATGGAAAGGAGATTGGAGAGAATGTCGAGCTCAGTGAAGAAGGCGATTATGCCGGTGGCGGCCATCATGGTAACCGTGGCGTTGATCGGGGTGCCGGTCTTCTGGTCCACATGAGCGAACCACGGAGGCATCATATGGGTCCGGGCGATGTGGGTCAGGTACCGTGCCTGACCCACAGCTCCGACGAGGAGGACCGAGGTCATGCCCTTGAGTGCTCCAGCGGCGACAATGTACTTAGCCCAGTTCCACCCCACGGCTTGGAAGGCTACCGAGAATGGAGCGTCCACGTCTACGTTCCTGCAGAAAGTAGGCAGCAAATATTTAGGACTCTGAGAGTATAATTTGAGAACCAAAAAAGAAAAAAAAATCAATCAAACCAGACTATTCTATCCCGTTTCGGTAATTTGATTTTCAGAATTTATTTTTTGTGTTTCAATAATTAAAATTTTGAATTTGTATACCTAATTCAATTTCAATTTTACAAAATATTATAACACTTCTAAATCGAAAATTTTCTCTGAAGAACCAAACCAAGCTTGGTAAAAAAATATATAATATACATCACATATATATTGAAAATATTAACTTTTAATTCACAATTTAAATAAAACTAGAACCGACCTGTAGTCTTGCATGAGGCAGAGAGTCACGGCCAACAAGCAGTACACAGTGGTGGTGATGACCATAGATCCGACGAGACAATGGGAATGTCACGGGCAGGGTTCTTAGTCTCCTCGGCCATGGTGGAGACAGCGTCAAACCCTACGTAAGCAAAGAACAAAACAGCAGCAGCCTGGAAGATGCCACGTGGGCCGAAGGGGAAAAGTCGGAATAGTTCTTTGTGTCGGCCTTGGTTAGGCCGGCGATCATGATGAAAAGGATGACGACAATGTGGACGATGGAGGCCACGTAGTTGAGGCGAGAGGAGCCCTTCGTGCTGACGACGGCGATGATGCAGATGATGATGACGACGCCGACCGCGATGGGATCAAGGTGGTTGTAATCCTGGGCCAGGTGGTGGGCGTAAATGCGGAAGTCGTTGGGCTTGTGGTTGCAGAGGGTGGCGAAGTAGGAGGTCCATGATCGGGCCACTGCGGCGCCCCAATCACGTACTCGAGGAGGATATTGCCGGCGGCAATGAAAGCGACAAAGTCTCCGAGCTCCACTCTCAGGTATGCGAAAGAACCACCTGCGATTGATTATACAAAGAATATGTAATTGTGTGTCAGTGTCAGATTACCCATTGATATATTTTTATTTTTATATTTTTTGCTCGCTAAACTAAAGAAATTCATGTAATGTTTAGAGTTTATTTGAACAGAAAAAGTGTGAAAAATAATATGATTTATCAAGTTTGATGAGTAAAGGGGAAAAACAAAAAGGAAAACGATTTGATACTTCTAATTATTTTGTATGCGTAATAATTGAAAAATAAATATTGATTTTATTTTCTAATTATTTTTATGGATAATAATTGAGAAATAAAAATAATTTTTAAATTGCACTCTTATTTTAAAAATTATTAACAGGTCAAAAATTTTTCTCACCAAAAATTCATTTTTTACAGGAAAATAAATTTTCATTTTAAAAATTCTATTTTTAATCTATTATTATTGTCGTTTACCACTTTTATTATTAAAATATAATAATTTCACTTTTTTATATTTCTAAAAACCGTGCAGGGCCTACAACTCCAGGTCAAACAAGCGCCAAATTCACATATCACACTCAGCCAATGCAAAGCCAGAAGAAGACGTGAACAACTAGGAAGAGTGAAATCAATTTACATTTTTTTCTAACAAAAATTATCTGTATGATTGTTTTCATTAAATAATCATAGTTTTTGGGACGGATGTCCGATTCCTTGCATAAGCACCGTTGAGTTAATAGTCAATTATAGTTGAAATGCAAATCGCCTGTTTTGTTCTCGCCCGAGTAAAGAAAAAAATAAATAAATTTACAAGATAGGTTCTCAGTTTTCAAACTTTCAGACTTGGGATAGGATTGAAAAACCTTGCTGTTTATCATTCCTTCCGCTCTGGTTTTAGATCGGAGAGGGAAGACTTAAAAGGCTTTCTCTACCCTAAATCTGGAGTAGAATATTGTTTCTCACAGGAGTCATATAAATTATAATTATTTGTGCTTTTAAAATTTTGACAAAAATCAGAAAAAGAAAAAATAAACTTTTGATTAATAGAATACCACAGCATGGAAAATATAATTCCTTTACATATGCACACAGAATATGTTTAGTTTTTTTCATTGGTTTCTTATTTGTAAAAGGAATGTATATAGCGGGTGAGTATGTATTTTATTTTTTAATCGGGATTTATCAGAAAAATAATTCAGATCCAGCGAGTGCGTACCAGCAACGGGAATCTCGACAGCGAACTCAGTGTAGCAAAAAACCGAAAGCATGGCGGAGACGCCGGAGACGACGTAGGAGAGCACAACAGCGGGCCCGGCGTGGTTCCTGGCCTCGAGGCCAGTGAGCACAAATATTCCGGCACCGATGACGGCGCCCATGCCGAACCAGATAAGATCCCACCATGTGAGCGTCTTCTTCATCTCGTGCTGACTCCGAGCCTTGACCTCTAACGGCGGCCGAATCGAGGGACCGGCTAGTGACACGGTCCATGAGCCTCGAAGGAGTCTCCTTTAGGGCTTGAACGTAGTTTCCCCAGCTCTGGAAAGACTGCTCTGGTAGAAAATCATCCTTGGTGCACGAACATCTCCTTTTCCTAATTCCTGCTCTTTCATCATTGGCAACTCTCATCTCTGTTTTCAGATAAAGTTGCTGACAGTCAGGGTCCGTTCCGTTCTCAGGAAAATATAAGAAAAATTAGTTGAATTAAGTAGACTGTCTATTAAGATTTGAACTACCATGAAACAGGGGAGCGAGGAAGAATGGGAAAAGAAACATAAGTTTGAAAATTAGATGTCAAAAAATTCGAGATACAGCTCGAAAACAAACTTCAGGTAATTACTTGGAGTAATCACGTCGAACACAATAATAACTCGGGGGATCCAAACAGAGTTGGATTTTCTCGGTTAAATCTTCCGTGGTACGTTCAATTGAACAAGCCAATCGGAGATCAGAATAATGCTCCTCCGTCGAACAAGGCCTTTCTAGGCATAAGATCAATGATACTAGGCAGTAAATAACAGAATTTACAGGGGAATGCTAATATATGTTCTTCGAATTTTTAGAATGTTTTCGAAACAGAGTGATGAAAAATACCTCGAGATTCGAGAAAATTCAACCAAAAGCTTGGGGGAAATTCGAAAATGATCAAAACAATCAAAGTGAAAACAGAATATGCAAGTCCGAAAATAAATCGAGACAGAGCTAAAAACACTCTGTCGGGCTCATGGACCTAATATATACAATGTCGATGGACACAAAGCCACTTGTGCAAATACAAATGGCGATAAGAACTATATTAACAAAAGCATAAACTATGTATTAAATAATATTTTGTTCAATTATCAACCAACTCGTCACGGAACCACTAGTAAGACAACGACGACAACTTGTATTTGATTGAAAATACATCTCGGCCCAGCCGCAGTGTTACGAGAACGACAAATAGGTCCAGATCCACAACTCAAATATTAGCTTTTTACTTATCAAAATTTATTTTTTAAAAAAGGAAAAGGCCAAAGATTCACACACACACACATTTTAAAGATAGAGAGGACCTGTCGGGAAAGAGGTAAACGGAGACCTCGACATTCGGGCAGCGGAGAGAGGCGCCGGCGGTTTCAGATATCACCGCGACTGGCGCAGAAAGAAGAGAGAGAGGAGTATGAATGAGCAAGAGCGTGCCAGAAATTGATTATAGGATATATATAGGCTGGTGAGAAGAGAAAGCTTAGTTGTTTGGATACGAATCGCAATTCAGAGGATTTTGAATCTGCAATCGGCGGCTACGTATGGAAAGTGGAATCTAGAATTAACGGCGTTTAGGGTCTTCGTTTCTGCGGGGCCGAAACATGCGGCCAAAGCCAGAACTCAAAAGAGTGCAAACTAACGGCGCCGTTATCTTCTTGCGGGATGCCAATGTGTGTGAACACATCGTTGCAATATTGAGAGAACTCTGAATTCACACTAAAAATCTAATTGCACATTAGTTGGGAACTCTGAATTTACGCCTAAAATCTGTCACTAGTGACAAGGAAAGCAAGTGAATTGGTTAGCGAAAATGACATTTGTTTCCACTAACTTGTATTTTAATTTATTATTTTCTAAGCAATCACAATTATATTAGTAATTTAAGAGACAAGGTTTTTTCGAATTATCTTTTAAGGATGTTCCAAAATTATTTAGGACTTTTAGCATGTTTAATGGAAAACAATGTTATGTAAATTGAGTAATATATATTTTTGGCTCATACGTTTATATTTTTAATGATTCAAAAATTGGTGATAATTTTACTCCTTTTTCCCATCGCATGTGCTAGGTCACGTGCCTATTAGGCTATTAACTATTAACCTTTTTGTAGTGTTTCACAAAGTATTATATAATTAACGATAAGGTTTAAAAATTTTATTAATAATTATTCTATTCACAAAAGTTATCCGATATTGTTCTAAACTATCAAACCTCACGTAAAATCAGATAACTATGGCTATCTGACCTTTACCAAACACACGAAAGCCTCGCAAGTAATTATGAAAGAAAAGAAAGAAGGCAAAAAAAGGACGTCCAAATTTGCATGCGCCATTGCACCAGCGCGTGGGACCGGCTTTTCAATAGGTAGACGTAACGTAGGGAGCTGCCCTTTTCAGGCCAGCTACGTACCGTTAAGAAAAGAAAAGTTTCCTTTTTTGGAAAAGAAAATAATTTTCTTTATTTCATAGTTGTATGTGTCTAAATTCTAATGACTAATTTTTATGAAATATAAAATTTTTCAAGACATCATCTCACTATTTATATTGAGGTCCTTACTTTTAATTCTTTACATTTATTATTTTCATAATTAAATGTATGAAATTGTAAATCGTCCTGCATAATAATAATAATAAAGATTTAATATAAAAAAAAAAAAACGATTTATAAATTAAAGGCTTATCAATTCTCATAATTGCACATGGATGTGTGAGCTACAGTGTCAGACATTGACAAAAGAAATAAATGTAAACGACAAATGGAAATGGAGAAAATTCAGGTGTTATCAATATGGTAAGCAATGATCAATTGTATGTGTATAATGTACTGTATTCTTAGCCCTCCGATCCATTTGACTTTGGATAATTGATAACTCAAGTGCGTGATCTGTCACCAACCCCCCTGTCCCAGAGTAACGCATCCCACTTGATTTTCTCCCCCACCCCCAAAAACCCAAAAAAAAAAAAAAAAAAGGAAAAAAAAAGTAGGTAGTCCATAATTTTATCAGGAGCGGATGTAAAAATAGAAAAATATGTCACGTCCTTCAATAAAAATATCCATGGGGTGGATTGGGCTAATCCGTATTTGGTACACGTGCGATTAGATATTCTTTAAATCAGCAAAATTATTTCTTTCACCTTATCTCTGTTAAAAAATATTTTTAAAAGAATTTATCTCTTGTTTAGAGATAAAATTGAAATTGGTATACTCAAATCTTATTGCTAAATATTAGGATAATAGCAAATAAAGATACGAAAATTATTTTAATTTTATAAATAAATTTTTAGGTAATATATGTATTTATTAAGAGGGTTTATTATTATATTATTATAATTATTATTTTAAGTAAATATAAATTGATTATATTATATCATGTATTTTTTTTTTTTATCTATTCCCTGTTTCTTTTGTATCGATAAATTATAAATTTTAATTTCTAAGAAATTCACCATTAATCCCAATCATTTTCAATCATCTATGGTATGTTTCATTTAAAATTTTTAATAGTGGATTCAAATTATATGTAGAGTAATCAAAAAGTAATAAAATTATGTAAATTTAAAAAACAAATTAAAATGACTTTGAGAGGGACGGTGTTCAGAGAATCTCCGGAAACTCTTGTATTGAGTTTTGAGTTTGAAAGAAATTAAATGCAAGGCTAGAGATATTAGATTTTATAAAATATATTTTTTTCGATTAAAATTTTCATTCAAATAGTTTCTCAGGTTTCTTTAAACTCAATAATCAGGATTTTATAAAGTCAGGTTTTATAAAATCCCCAATCAAATATGCCAGCCCAACTTAGAAAATTCAAACCACCCTGCTCCTCACGAAATTTACAAAATTACCTTCGATAACACATGTATTATTTAAATTAATTTAACATGTCTAAGTAATTACTCACTGTTTTAAAAAATTGACCATTTTAATTTAGTACTAACAACCGACCAATACAAGCTATATTAAGTTGTTGCCTTTCTTTCCTATCTTTTGATTTTCTTATTTTGCGGGTCAACCCAGAGCTGAAAATCCCTACCCGAGAAGAACCTGGCGTCTGCTTGCCCGTAGCTTTCGCCCTGAGTCGGCTAGATTTTGATGAAATGGACGGTGAAGATTCAATCCTCAGTGAACGGAAAGTCAGAAGAGAGAGGGATTTTTGTCTAACTAGTTAAAAGATCCGACGGAATGCAGAGAGTCAGAGCCAGCTCACTTTTCTTTGGGATCCAACGGACATAGAAGGAATGCATATGGTAGTAGGATATTCTCCTATTCCTGGAAAATGCAAGAAAGAAATTGGCTCATCACGTTTAATTGTTATTATTGCTGAGAACTATTTAGGAATTTCGTACGTACCAGATTCATTAGAACTCTCGACACAAAACAGATGCAAATACAATAAAGTTGTTCTTTCTTTACTTTTCTTTTTTTTTTCCTTTGTGTCACAAAAAATAATGAAGCTTTTGCGTAGCTTTCCTTCAAATTGAAGATGTATCTTTTGTTTAGTTTATTTTACACTACCCTAATGGATAATGTAATATTCTTCCACATTAAAATAAAACTTATATACGTATAATAAAGCATATAACTTATTTTATTATAAGAGAAAACTATATGAACTTCAAGGATAATATTAAATAAAATTATTTATTTTTAATAAATTTTGATGTCATTATTTAAAATGAGTTTTATTATATTAAAATACATAAGAAATGACATTTTAACTTTTAGAAAATAGGGAAAATTACCAATCTAGTTGACTTGGCAACTTTATTTACCCGTAAGGACAGGAGGGGGACGAACGGGTTCGTAGTTCAAATTGATTTGTAAATTATCTAAAATACCTCCGTCCATTCTAACACCTGCAACTGGTTGCCTCCATTGGCGCAACCTCCATCACTCCTCTAGCCTGCATCCTGTCGCCTCCTCCTCCTGCCCACTGCAGATCTCGTAGCCTCCCACCCTGACAAAACCCTCCCCCCCATCAGTTTACAAACCCTCACTGCAGCACCCCACACATGTGAACATCCCACACCACCCTCCTCCCTCCCCCCCCCCCCCCCACCCACCACAGATCCCATAACCCCCACCTCGGGCGAACCTCTCCTGCATGAAACAGTCCCTTCCACTTGCAAACACTCATTTCCCTCCCTCCCTTTCTCTCTGTCTCTTTCTCTCTCAAGTTGTCCATGCTTGTAATTTTACAAGTCTCTACTTATAATTTTATGAGTCATATTCGTAACTTTTTAGTTGTAGGCTTGTAACTCTTGCAACTCCCTCTCTCTTTTTCAATATCTTCGACAATTTACTTGTAATTTTACAACTCCTTACTTATAATTTTACAACTCTATATTTGTAATTTTATAATTCTATACTTGTAACCCTACAACCTTCTTCTTCTTCTTCTTCTTCTTCTTCTCTCTCTCTCTCTCTCTCTTTAATATATGCGAAAATCTACTTATAATTTTACAAATATCTACTTGTAAATTTACAGGAACATACTTGTAATTCATGAATTTATACTTGCAATTTAAGTACGAAAAAAATTATGAAATGGTATTTTAAAAAACCAAATTACCTTCTGAGTCATTATATTTTATTTTAAACATTCATTATAAGAAAATGTCAGATTTCCGACGAATGTAAAGTTGTTGAATTTTTGACGGATTTTTTCAACAAAAATTTTCTGACGGAATTTCCAACAGAATTTTTCTGTTAGAAATTTTCAATAGATTTTTCCATCAAAAAAAAATTTGACAACATTTTCGATGAAATTTTTGACGGAATTTTTTTGTCAAAAATTTCTGATGGATTTGTTCATCGAAAAATTTTTGGCGACATTTCTGACAAAATTTCTGATGGAAAAACTCCATTAGAAAGTTTCCGTTTAAATTTTTCGTCGGAAATTTTCTAATGACATTTCCTACGGAATTTCTGACAAAAGGTTTCCGCCAGAAATTTCTGAAAAAATTTTCCATCAGAAAATTTCTACACTCTCTAACAATTTTGCAAACTTGTTGGGATTTGTAAATCTTTCCCAATAGAATTTTCGATAGAATTTTTTGTCAAAAAATTTTTAACGGAAAATTCGTTAGAAATTTTGGCAGAAATTTTGTACACTTTGATAATTTTGTAGACTTGTTGGGATTTGTAACCTTGTCCAACGAAATTTTCGACAGAAATTTTTGTCGAAAATTCTGCACACTTGGCAATTTTGTAGATTTTTGGGATTCGTATTCCTTTTCCGACAAAAATTTTTGTCAAAAATTCAACATTTGCTGACTTTTTTGGGATTTGTAATTTTTTCCCGTCAAAAAATTTTCTTTGAAAGCCAATGGCTGCTCTTTTGTCCGTCTCCCTATCTCTCTATCTCTCTCTCTCTTTCTCTCCCAAACTATTTTACTCAGTCCCAAAGAGATTGTCACTTGTAATGCCATGACCTTCTAGGACAGCCAAGTTAGGCTCTACCAGATCTCTTTGACCTCCTTTATTACTTGAAGGAATATTGTTCTCATTGACACTCTTGAAGTCTTAATTCTTGCAGTAGTCCCACCTTTAGGTAATATCGATCATGTAATAATATAATTTTCATTTGGTTTTATTTTAAAGATCTTATCTTATTTTTCTTTTCATAAAAACAAAGGAACAAAGAGCTCGCGCGAAAACGTTATTGAAGGTGCTACTGAAAAATTAAAAAATATAAATATAAAATATTTAAATAAAATATAAACAATTAAAAAATAAAAAAATAAAATTTACAACAACCATAAAATAATGTAAAATATAAAAAATAGAAAAACACTGCCAGAAATGTTGCCAAAAAAATTGTCGGATACGCCACAAGAAAACTATTAGAAAATTTCCAATGGAAAAGTTTGATGGAAATTTCCATCGGAAATCATTTCCAACAACTTTTTTTCTGACAATACATTTTTCATCAAAAATTCCGTCGGAAACAGACTTTTTCAACGAAATTTGTTGTTTTTTCCGACGGAAAAACATCTATCAAAAATTGCCTACTTTCTTACAATGATTTTAGTTCATTAATTACAAAAATGACCCTCCAAGTAATCAAGCTTATCAAGCTAACCAGCTTATTAATTATAAAAATGACCCTCCAAGTAATAAAGTTTACCAAACTAACCCGTTTTATAATTTTTGCTAGAAAATATTTGATATTTTTGAAAGAAAAATGTGGGGTCATAAATTAATATCTATATTAATTACAGTTGATCTCGTAGAAACTGAGATTTATTAATTTTCTTTGGGATCTAACGTGCATAGAGGGAATGCAGATGGATGTAGGATATTCTCATATTCCTAGATAATGCAAGAAAGAAATTGGCTCATCACATTTAATTGTTATTATTACTGAGAACTATTCAGGAATTTTGTATGTACCGGATTTCATAAGAAACCACAACTTAAAACAGATACAAATACAATAAAGTTGTCCTTTCTTTCCTTTTTTTTTTTCTGAAGTCAGAAAAAATAATAAAAAAGCTTTTGTACAGCTTTCCTTTAAATTGAATACGTATCATTTGTTTAATTTATTTGACATTGTCTTGATGGGTAATGTCCTCGTCTCACATGTAAAAGTGAGGTTCATATATGTATAATTGAGTATAAAATCCATCTTATTACAAGAGAGAGAATGACTTTTGACTTTAAGTATTGTATCAAATAAATATATTTATTTTTAAATAAAATTTTGATCTTATTATTTTAAATGAATTTTATTGTATTAAAAGATATAAGAAATGATATTTTAAACTTCAGAAAACATTTGATATTTTTGAAAGAAAAATGTGGGGTCATAAATTAACATCTATATATTAATTGCAGTTGATCTCGTAGAATAGACTGAGATTTATCAATTAAAGAAGATGTTACTTGATTATTGCTGATGTTTATGGATAGCAGCAGTAAATGCAAAGTTTGCCTTGAAAAAGAGCGAAAGAGATCAAAGTCTCATATACTAAATTAAATGGGAATTCCTTTCCAAAAAAGTTAAATGGAAATTTAATGGGAGGAAATTCAAATTGTTGGCTATCTAGGAAATTTTCTTTTTTCTTTTTTTTTTTAAATAATAGTTATCTAGGAATTAAATAAAAGAGTTATTAGCTGTCTCGTAATTTGATACTATGAAGGACCATCCAAATTCTAAAAAAAAAAAGAGAAAAACTATAATTAATAACTATATAAACCCCTTTAAGTAAAAATTATTTTTCCTTTTCTCACAATAAAGAAAATAAAATTTATTATACATATTCAGCAATTTTTTTTGTTTCAAAAACTATGTCTTGAAAGAATTATTAATTAATTCTATTTTTTAAAACTATATATTTTTTGTGAAACAGGAAAATTGACATGAAATTCTGAAGAAATATTCATGTTTCTTAAATTTTTATTTAGTTTGCAAAAACATCTAAAAACGAGAGAAATAAGAAATAAAAATAGAAAAAGAAAATTAATAAAACCCTACACACTTTTACCTTCGACTTTTACATGATAAAGCCAATGCGCAGAAAATTTGACTTTTGGCTCCGAAAAGTGAGGGGCGAGTGGTTGTTTGCAAAGGGGGGCCTGTTTCCTTTGACTTGTCTCGTACGTCCCACATTTCTGACTTTGAAGACAGGGGCCCACCTCAGTTCCCCATTTCTTGCGTGTCCACGCTGAAAATGATAACATTATTGGGACACAATAATACAAGCTCTTCTGTCACGTGGAAAATTATAAAAAAAAATATTAAAATAGAATTGATCTTATGCCATATAGCTAGTTTGGACAACTACATGCACTAGCTAAGTGTTTATCCCCACATGTATTGACTTAAAAAAAGGCGGATTAGCTGGACGAATAATGATGCGTATAAATATTAAGTTCTGAGTCAACGTATGCTTGTTTCCGGCTCAAAACGTAATTTAATTGCTTCTGGGATAATTTAAAATATAATAAAATAGTTTATAATTTTCAAAAGCCGTAATCTCCGTGGGCGGCTTCAAGGATTAAATTGTTGACCTAATGCCCCTATTGGCTACTCAAATAGTCGAACCTTTCACACACAAGTTATTCAAATTAATTCATTTGCTTTTTCTGCCTTTTTGGGTTCAAAAAGGAAAATAAGAAATCAAAGAGAAAAAGTAGCTTTGCGAGCCGTTTGATTGATATTAGGTATGTTGTAAAAGTAAGTACACACCTAACACCAATTACACTCTACCAACAAAAATATCAATAATTATAATTACTTTTAGTTTCAAAACTAAGTAGAGCAGGGACCTTTCCTAGCCACATCTCTGCCAAAAGCGCTTGCATAAAAAAGTGCCCTTGGGATGAAGGCCAAACCAGAAAGTAAAACATTCCATAGCCAAACCTTGCGGCACTGGAAAAACAAAAAAAGAAGAAAATGAAATTTGTAAGTAATTGTAGTACAGATATTGTTAGAAAAAGGATTTTTCATATAAAATTTTTAAAATTATTTTTAATAAAACATATTTTGGAAATTTTAAAATTTAAGGATTGTTTTCTTGTAAATATTAGGTGGATTTTTGAAAAAAAAGGTCTTAAATCAATATTTTTATATATCAAATATTATTAAATATTTTAAAATTAAATCTCTTAAATTTACCACTTTAAACTACCAATTAATATGATGATGAAAAAAAATTAAATGACTCTTTCTTTTTTTGGTAAAATCTCCATTTAATATGGTTTACATACACGTGTAAACGCAATAATTACTTGTTGTGTAAACAAACAATATACTAAAAAGAGTAGATTAGCTTCGTGCTTGGCTCTCTCCCAGTTCTTTTGCCTTTTCCGTTTCTTATGGGAATTGTTTTGCGTTTTTATAGAACACTTTTGATTACATCAAGCGGAGAAATCAAAGGAAACAAATCAAGATTTGTTGTTAAAAAAAATATAAAATAAAATGAATTATAGCTATTATTCATGAGAAATATTCTTATTGGTCGGCACATGAGGGAAGTTTATGATGCCTTTGTGAATTTTAACATGTAGCCGCGATTATATCCACACAGTAAACTATAATCAAATCTTAATTAACCCATAGATTGAGATTAGGGTGTTCATGATTCAGCTTAATTCAATTTTGAATATTATTCAAATCAAATTGAGCATATCAGTTTTCAATCATCTTTGACATGATCGATTTTCAAAATATCTCAAAACCAAACCAAACCAAACCAAATATGATTATATTGGTTTGATCTGATTTGATATGATTAGTTATAAAGATATTTAAAATAAAAATTAATTGAATTCTATTCACTAAATAAAGAAAAAACTCATTGAAAACACTAGTTCCCTACAATTCCGATGTTTTTAAACATCAAATATTCTGAATATAATTAAAAATTCCTTAGGATATTATCTAAGAATGAGAATTTAAATAAGATTTTGTTTTCATTTTTAACTATATATAATATTCTTATTAAATATATTATTATATATTAAATAATATATATTATATATGTAATTGGTTCGGCTTGATTGAGCTATATTTTTGAAAAAATTGATAACTGAGCTGAACCAAACCAAATCAAACCAAATGGATCGATTTGATATATTAAAAATTGAATTAAATCAATTTCTTTCAGTGTTGATCAGTACAGCTTGGATTGGATCGGTCCAATCAGTTTGGTTCAGGTTTTAATACCCATAGATTTGTTAAAGATAATTCATTGTAATTATCTTTAGATTAGGATTTAATTTCTATGTAATTATCTTTAGAGGAATTAGAGTTTTACTAGAATTATAATTCCTATTAGATCTAGGATTAGTTTTCCTATAAATAGGACCCTTTGTAATCATTCATGTTCATGGAATAAAGATTGAGTGTTTATATTTTCCATCAGTGGTATCAGAGCCATCTTCCTAAGATCCTTCTGCAGTAAGGACTTAAGTGAAGAAATTGAGAGTTTGAGGGGCTTAGGTGAGGATAGTACAAAAATCAGGGACCTGAACTTAAATAAGTTCAGGGTCCAGAGTGAGAATCCAGAGAGTTGAAGGACTGAACCGCAATACAGAATCCTCGAAGGACCAAATTGCAATTTGGTCATCTTCTTCCTTGGAGCAGATCCGACTGAAGCAGATCCGTCCTACCCGGTTCGGATCCGTCCAAACCTGAAGCAGTTTCCAACCTGTTGCAGTCCGGTTGTAGCAGATCCATAGCAGATCCGACAGATCAAAGCAGATTTGTTCGACTGCTGTAGCAGGACATCCAACCCGAAGTCGAAGCAGATCCGCCATTGCTGATCCCAAACAGAAGCAGATAGACGATCCGGACAAATCCAGAAGATCCACCCGAAGCTGTCCAACCCGTTGCAGAAACCGAAGGACCCGAAGCTGTCCAAAGCTGTTGCAGATCCGTCCAGGTGTTGCTGAATCCAACAGACCGAAGCAGATCCAATCTGCTGCACATCTGCGCAAGCCCGAAGCAAGTTGCAGATCTGTCCGATAGACCCGAAGCAGAATCCGACAGACCCAAAACAGTTCTGATCCAACAGATCCAGTCACCCGACGTTGCAGATCCGTCTGAAGCAGATTTGTTCAACCTGTTGCGGACCGTCCAAACCCGAAGCAGTTCCATCCAACTGATTGCAGATTCGGCCGAACCCAAAGCAGTTCCTCCCGAATCAGATCCATTCAAACTATTGCGGATCCGTCCGACTGAAGCAGTTCCGTCCAACTGATTGAAGATCCGGCTGAACCCGAAGAAATTCCAAACCCGAAGCAGTTGCAAACTCTCTGACCCGAGGCTGACCATCCGAGTGTTGCAGATCCGAAACAAGAGCAGATTCCATCTAACTGATTGCAGAACACCCGATCTGAAGCAGACGAAGCAAATCCGACCAATTCGAGAAGAACTGATCTGCCACTGCTCATCTAGAACCGAAGCAGATCCAGACACCGCAGTAGTCCAAATCTGCAAAAACTGAACTGCAGATCAGAAGAGTCTTGACCTGACCCGGCTCGCGTGAAACGGGTCGACCCGACCCGGCTGAACCGGATTGACCCGGACTGGTTCATCAGAAACGGACCAACTGAACCAGATTACTTGAACCAGCTGAATATAAACTGGCAGATCTGAACCAAACTATCCAAAACACCCAGAATTGAACCGGATCACTTGAGGAAAAAAAAATCAAAGGGCTTCCAATGGCATCCGACAGCTTCATACAACCCGCCATTCCACGGTTTGATGGACATTATGACCACTGGAGCATGTTAATGGAGAATTTCTTGAGATCCAAAGAATACTGGCAGGTGGTTAGTGAAGGTATTACAGAACCTTCATCCAAAACCGAAGGTGGAGCAGAACCATCAACACCAACAGTATTGACAGCCGTCCAAAGGACAAAATTGGAGAGTTTAAAGCTGAAAGACCTGAAGGCCAAAAACTATCTCTTCCAGGCAATAGACCGAACGGTCTTGGAGACTATTCTCAACAAGGAGACTTCAAAGGACATATGGGACTCTATGAAAAAGAAATATCAAGGCTTATCAAGAGTGAAGCGTGCACAGCTTCAAGCCTTGAGACGAGACTTCGAGATTCTCGAGATGAAAGACGGTGAGTCTATTACGAGCTATTTTTCTCGAACCATGGAGATTGTCAACAAAATGCGATTTCAAGGAGAGAAGATGGATGATGTCACCATAGTTGAAAAGATCTTGCGCTCCCTAACACCGAGGTATGATTTTGTTGTTTGCTCCATTGAGGAATCTAAAGATCTTGATTTACTCTCAGTTGATGAACTCCAAAGCTCCCTTCTGGTACATGAGCAAAAGTTGACCCGAAGTTCAACTAAGGAGGAACAAGCCCTTAAGGCCTATACTCCTTCCCGATCTTCGAACTCTAGAGGAAGAGGTAAAGGAAGAGGAAGAGGCAGAGGTAAAGGAAGAGAAGGACAGAGTTCCAGAGACGGAGACAAACAACAGGAACAGCATCCAAAAGCCAACAACAACCAAGGCCGAGGGAGAGGACGGCATAACAAATCCAAGGTTGAATGTTATAAGTGTCACAAATTCGGCCATTACAGTTATGATTGCTACACCAAAATGCCGAATAAAGAAAGAGGGGAGAAAACAAACTTTGCAGAACAACAGGAACAGCAGCATGATGCTGAAACCATTCTGATGGCCACCCACGTCACAAACCCATCCGAATCAGATGTATGGTATGTAGACACGGGATGCAGCAATCACATGTGCGGAAGTAAGTCACTTTTCTCAAATCTAAATGAAAATTTTCAATCAACTGTTCGCTTTGGTGATAGCTCTGCAGTTGAGGTACTCGGGAAAGGTGATATTAACATCCGCACCAAGAATGGCTTTGTAGAAACCATCTCCAACGTCTTCTATGTTCCAGACTTGAAAAGTAACTTGTTGAGCGTTGGACAACTGCAAGAGAAGGGTTATGTAATAACCATCCAGAAAGGATCGTGCGAGATATATGATCCTAAAAGAGGAGCCATTGCTGCCATCAAGATGAGTACAAACAGGTTATTCCCCTTAAAACTTCAGCATGCTCCTTCCTGTTTCTTGACCGAAATCAAGAATCCATCTTGGCTTTGGCATTACCGATATGGGCATTTGAACTTTGAAGGATTGAGGACTCTTCAACAGAAGAATATGGTTAAAGGCCTTCCTCAGATTATAGCTCCTTCACAAGTTTGTGAAGACTGTGTTGTTGGCAAACAACCTCGCTCTCAGTTCCCTCAAGGAAAATCATGGAGAGCCAAGAAAGTACTAGAGTTGATCCATTCTGACATTTGTGGCCCTATCACTCGACTTCCAACGGTGGTAACCGTTATTTCATTACTTTCACCGATGATTATTCTAGGAAGACTTGGGTCTATATTTTGCAGGAAAAGTCAGAAGCTTTTGGGATATTCAAAAGTTTCAAGGCACAAGTGGAGAAAAAGACAAGGAGAGCCATAAAAACTCTAAGGATTGACCGAGGTGGAGAATATTGCTCCAAGGAGTTCGATGCCTTCTGTGACAACCAAGGCATTCGAAGGGAGCTTACTGCAACCTATTCACCTCAACAGAATGGAGTCTCTGAGAGGAAGAATAGAACCATTCTCAACATGGTTCGTAGCATGATCACCAAAGGAAGGATCCCGAAAATCTTCTGGCCTGAAGCAGTTAATTGGAGTGTTCATGTGCTGAATAGGAGCCTTACTTTTTCTGTCCTCAACATGACACCAGAACAAGCATGGAGTGGGAGAAAGCCATCTGTTGACCACTTCAAAATCTTTGGGTGCATTGCATATGCACATGTTCCTGATCAGAAAAGGAAGAAACTGGATGACAGAAACGAAAAGTGTGTCTTCTTGGGGATAAGTGAAGTTTCTAAGGCATACAAGCTTTACAATCCAGTCACTAAAAGGATTGTAATAAGCAGGGACGTTGTTTTTGACGAGGGAAACACTTGGGATTGGAGTAATGATGTTTCTAGGCAGCAGCCTATGCAGGTCAGTTTTGATGATAAAGACACAGACCCATCATCTCCTCAACAAATTCAAACCTCTGGCAAACACACCATTCAGATTGATCCTACAGAAGAGCCTCAACAACGTCCTAGAAAGAAACCTAACTGGATGCAAGACTATGTAACAGGTGAGGGGTTATCTGATGATGATATTGCTCACTTTGCCTTATTTGCAAATTGCGATCCTATTAGATTTGAAGAAGCTGTTAAGGATCCAAAATGGCAAAAAGCAATGGATGAAGAGATCAGGGCCATTGAAAAGAACAACACTTGGGACTTGGTAGATCTTCCAGCAGGACAAAAAGCCATCGGAGTCAAATGGGTTTACAAAACCAAACTAAATAAGGATGGCAGCATCAACAAGCACAAGGCCCGACTTGTTATAAAAGGGTACAAGCAGGAATATGGAATTGACTACAAGGAGGTGCTTGCTCCAGTTGCTCGTCTTGACACCATCCGACTGGTATTATCCATAGCTGCACAGAAGTCATGGCCTATCTATCAGCTGGATGTAAAATCAGCCTTCCTGCATGGAGACCTACAAGAAGAGGTATATGTTGATCAACCTCTTGGATATGCCAAGCATGGCAATAAGCATAAAGTCTACAAGCTCAGAAAAGCTCTATATGGCTTAAAACAAGCCCCACGGGCTTGGTACAATCGTATTGAAGCTTATTTTACCCGAGCAGGTTTCCAGAAATGCCCTTATGAACATACTCTCTTCACAAAAACTCATGCCAATAGAAGTATACTTATGGTATGTCTGTACGTGGATGACCTCATCTACACTGGGAATGACAAAGGTATGCTTGCTGAATTCAAAGAGAATATGATGTCAGAATTTGAGATGTCAGACCTAGATTTGATGCATTACTTCCTTGGTATTGAGGTTTCTCAGTCATCACTTGGAATCTTTGTTTCACAAAGAAAATATGTTCTTGAGATTTTGGATAGATTCCAGATGAAGGATTGCAATCCTGTTAGCACACCCACTGAATATGGTCTCAAGCTCAAAAGAGATGATGAAGGGAAGAAGGTGAATCCCACAGTCTACAAACAGATGGTTGGATGCTTGATGTACTTAACTGCAACAAGACCGGACATTATGTATAGTGTCAGTTTAATAAGCCGGTATATGGAAAATCCATCTGAAAATCATCTCTCAGTTGTCAAAAGGATTCTGCGATACTTGAAAGGTACAGTTGACTTTGGAATCCTTTATCAGAAAGGAGATAATGAAGATTTGCTTCTTGACTTCACAGATAGTGATTATGCTGGAGATATTGATGACAGAAAGAGTACATCAGGTTTTGTATTTATGATGAGTTCTGGAGCAATCTCTTGGTCATCAAAGAAACAACAGATAGTTACTTTATATTCTACAGAAGCTGAGTACGTTGCTGCAACAACATGTTCCTATCAAGCTATCTGGTTAAGGAAGTTGATGGAAACGCTTCAAAGCATGCAGATGGGGCCAACTACTATCTTTTGTGATAATGCTTCAGCAATCAAGATTTCCAAGAATCCAGTGTTACATGGGAGAAGCAAACACATAGATGTTTGTTATCACTTTCTGCGGGATCAGTGCAATAGTGGTGTGATCAACCTTGAGTTTTGTCCAAGTGATGAACAAGTTGCAGATATTATGACCAAACCCTCAAACAAGATGTGTTTGTGAAGCTTCGATCAAGGCTCGGGATGATTTCAGTTAAAGACATCTCTCTAAACTGATTTCCGTAGTTATCAGTTTAAGGGAGGGTGTTAAAGATAATTCCTTGTAATTATCTTTAGATTAGGATTTAATTTCTATGTAATTATCTTTAGAGGAATTAGAGTTTTACTAGGATTATAATTTCTATTAGATCTAGGATTAGTTTTCCTATAAATAGGACCCTTTGTAATCATTCATGTTCATGGAATAAAGATTGAGTGTTTATATTTTCCATCAAGATTGAGACAACCTTTGTTACACCCATTTGCCTGATGATTCTCTTCCTTCTTATATTAATTAATTAATTAATTAGAGTAACTAATGGCAGTAAGTGTCACAACCTAGAAAATTGGATCTGTGAGTGGCGCTAAGATTAAAATAAATTTCAACCCCACAATCCTAATAGAAACTCGTAATTTAACTAAACCAGAATCTGACATAAAACAAAATAAAATTTAATTCAAATAATAACTAAACTATCAACACATAACAGAAAAACATATTTATAGTCAAATGAAACTTTTAAAAACCCAAGAATACAAAGTTTAATAGAAAACTAAATAACTAACTTCTTCAATCCAAAGCAAAAGACAACAAATAATACAGACTCCTCTGAGATAGTAGGATTATCGAACTAACGAATTCTGAATCTGAAAAAATATAAGGGTGAGTCTATAAACCCAATGAATAATAATATACATTTGTGAAAATAAAGGATATGTATATAAATATAACAGATAATTTACTAAAACTGGATTTTTTTTACAAATATTTATAATTTAAAGAGTTCATAATCCAGAATGTCACAAATATTAGAAATCAAATTATTGACTCATAGGCCATCGAAAGCGAAACGGCGACAGTCAGTCTACCGTAAAATGGAACGGTGACACTTAGTCTGTAGTGAAACAAAACGGTAACATCTCAATTGTTGTCCTAAAAGGTAATATAAGAGAAGGGTGAATTGGGTATTTTTTTAAGAAGCTAAGTATATAAGAAAAATTTTAAAAATTTAATTAACGCAATTCACTCAAAGTAAATATAAACAATTTTAAGTAAAGTAAAGAGAGTAAGGATAGGAGATGCAAATTCTTTTATAGTTGTTCGACTTGGTACCCAAGTCTACGTCTACTCTTTCGGGCTCCAACTGGCCGAGATTTCACTAAATTCTTTGCAGAAATCCCGAGTACAAACAAAATCCCTTGCACTTAGCGGAAGCAAGAAACCCGATTACAAAACCTTTGATTCTGTGAGTTTTATACACCAATACAAATGGTAATGAAGATAAAGTAGAAATGTAGCAATTTCTTTTAAGTAAGATTAGCTATTACTCATGTATAAAAATAATCTCACCTCAAAGAGGCACTCTCAAGAATAAAACCATTTGCTTTATAATAAACAATATAACATAAAGAATTTTAGAGAGATATTGTGGAGGTTTTGAGAGCTATTCTTGTATACTTCTCTCTTTTTCTTATGCTCATTTATAAGCAAAAACACCAATGAGACGTTGGTGAGACGTTGGCTTCTGTGAAAGACAAAATTATTTGTCAACAGCAATAGCTCATAAGGCTGTTTCAAAAATTCAAATAAAATGACTTCTAATATTTAAAAAATCTTTAAAATATCCTAAACACTTTGCAATGAGTCTATTTTCAAATACAAAAAGAATCATTGAATTATTATGCACCGTTTGAGAGAAATAATCAAATGTTGAATGACATGCCAAACTGTTAAATTGCTTTGGACAAAAGTTGTTGGTCAAGTTCAAAATTATCTAAAAATTTGAATTTGTCATCAAAAATAATAAATTTCATATTTTTAAAAAATTTACAACGTCTACTTTAATTCAAAATTAGATTTTTACAAATTTGATTTTTATATTTTAAGATACGATAAAAATACAATGATATACTCATTTTGTCTGATAATAGTGTAACACAGCAGAATGACCCAATTTCAAAATTTATATCTATCGATCTATAAGTGTAAAACATGCATATAATATATATACCTTTAAAGTTCAACATATCTATTTTACAAATAAAGTTAATTCAAAATTTTATTTATATCATAAATTATATTTTACTATTTAAAACCTATATCATGCATAATTCAAAAATGACTTTTTTAGAAAATGATTTATAAGATTGATATAATAAATTACTTTAATGTAAAATAGTATATAAGAAAAATTATATATTAAAATAAAGTTATTTGAGTCTAATTTCACATAAAATTGATTTTTTTATTTCTTGACTTTTCTATAATAAGATATAGCCAATTTACTACTTACATATTTAATTTGACAGCTTCACATTCTAGTCCTTGTAGTGTATGTAGTTAAATAATAAACTTAATATTATAATTTGTCCATATTATTCACTATAAATATATTTATTTAATAATTTTAATTTATTTTGTCATTAACAAAATTAATATATATGAAACATTAAGGCTAACATCAATTTGCCAGTATACAAATGTATAAGTCAGGGTACCTAATCTAATACCTATTGCTTTTAGTTACAATGTTCTAAAATCCAAAACTCTCTTAAAAATAGTTTTTCAGAAGTAACCAAACAATTTAACAAAATTTTTCATTAACAATTATAAACATAATCAAACATAAATAACAGATAGCCCTTTTAGAATAATTTCAAAAATTACATACATGTCCTTTTGTAAACTTTTATAACAGAATTTAATCAAATTTTCAAAAAACAAATATATCATATAAAATTAGAGTTTATAACAAATATGGAAAACAATAAATAATCATAAATACACATTATTACTCACAGAACATATTGGAATCAGACGGTTCGATCTTTGGTAGTATAGGCTTAACGAGGAACTTCTGAGAAATCTAAAAACACAAGAGCGATAACATTTCCAAATTAGAATTCTCAAGTACCTAATAGTTTGATTTATTCTAGAAACTCTTAGTCAAACTTGTTTGGTTGAGACAATCCAAATCCAAAACTAGATTTAGATCTCGAGATCCAAAACCTAAATCTAGATTTAATATTTCTATATTTATTTATTTACTTCTCTTAAAGAGAAATCCAACTTTATACTTGGATCTCAAAATTTAAAGTCCAAATCCAGGGAATCAATCTAAATCTAAAAATCCAAATCCAACCCATTAGTTCTAAAATTAGAATGCTAATATAAACCCAATTTCAATATATTATATTACTGTTGTTACCATTGTTGTTGTTGTTGTTATTATTATTGTTGTTGTTGTTGTTGTTTTAAAGGTCCAAGTCCCTATTTGGAATCTAATCCAAATCTGTTAATTCATATCCACTATTTAAATTCATATATAGAATCCAAATATAAAACTAAGTTCAAATCTTGAGATCCAGAACTTAATGCACTATCCAGATTCAAAATACAAGTCCTTACACAAAAACTAGATCAAAAACTCAAATTTAAATCTAGATCTATATTCATTACCCATTCCCTTGGGTCTAATATTACAACCTTAAACAAATCTAAAACCTATATTCTTAATTACAATTCCAGTTTCATTAGATCCGGTTCTATAATTATAAAATCATCTCAAAACCCTTAAACTAAAACCCAGAATCATTATCCAAATCCAGACCAATAGGGAGTCTATATCACAATCTAACACTCAACCTATTTCTTCATAACCATGATTAAATTCAAAAATCTAAACCCAAACAGGATTCGTACTTGAATAACAAGGTTGTCTTCCTGCATCCTTCGTCAACAGAATCCCACAATAAGCCAAACTTCCAAGTTTGCAATGGTGGCTCTAATTCTGAAGAGACTCAAGATAACTGTTTTGCCTTCATCAATTGAACAAAATCAAAACTAAAAACGATAGTGATGCTTGCAGCAATGATGGAGAAGGCAATAAAAATTGGCCATTGTGTTTTCACAATTTCTCCGAAAACCTAAGGCGATTAGGTGAAATTAAACAAGAAATCTTGTTCTAATGGCTTAATTGATGTGATTGTGTGCTTAATTTGAGATCAAATAGTATAAATCTAAAAGATTTAATAGTATTACAATTAGAGTTTCAGATAAAGAAATAGGGATGGTGATCAAATTTAAATTATTGTGTACTTAGTTTGAGATCAAATTACATAAGTCTGAAGGATTTGATAGGATAACATTAGAATTTCGAATAAGGAAATAATAATGATGATCAAATCTAGATTTTGAAAATTTCCAATTTAGTCACTCAGTTCCTAATTACATGTACTTTAGTCCTTGACTATTTCTGATTCATTCCATTTAGGCCACTTTTTATTTCTAAATTCTTAAATAAATCCCTAATTTTTGGGGTATTACAGTTTTTTTCTTAAAAAATTTCAGTTCCTACATTTAAAATACAAGAACGACAGCGAACCTTGTGTCTCAAATAGGTGAGGATATTTTGCACGCATTGCCTTTTCTAATTTCCATGTTGCTTTGTTCTTTGAGTAATGTCTTCATAGTACTTTTACAAACGTTATCTTTTAGATCTTAGTTTCTTAGTCTGTCGGTCGACAATAGCCATGGGCTCTCCTTTATAAGATAAGTTTGAATCTAGCATACTTTTTGTGGTGCCAATACATGAGAGGGATCTGGCAAGTACTTCCATAGTATAGACACGTGGAATACAAGATGTACAACAAAAAACTCAGGTGGAAGAGCCGGCTAATAAGCCACTATACCAAAACGATCCAAATCTCAATTGGGCCATTGAAATGTGATTAAGCTTCTCTTTTCTTCCGAATCGTATGATACCCTTCATTGATGATACTCACAAAAACACATGCTCCCCGATACTGAACTCTAGTTGTCATCGGCGCTGATTTGTATAGGCCTTGTGTCTCTTCTAAGCAAATAGTAATCTCTGTTTGATTAACTGAACTTCATCTATCACATCCTATACTAAGTTTGGTCTTAAAAGTTTAGCTTCCCTAGTCTCAAACCATCTAATCAAGGATCTACAACATCACTCATATAACGCCTCAAAGGGTGTCATTTGAATACTCGACTGATAACTATTACCATAAGCAAACTCTATTAGTGGTAAGTATTGATTCCAGTTACTACCAAAATTTGTGACACTTGCCTACAACATGTCTTTTAGAATCTGAATCGTCCTCTCAGACTGTCTGTCCTTCTAAGAGTGAAAGGCTATGCTTAAGTCCAATCGAGTGCCCAGAGCCTTGTGAAGTGCCTTTCAGAACTTAAAGGTAAATAGAGAACCTCGATCTAAGATAATAGACATATGTACTTTGTGGAGTCACACGATTTCATCTATATATAACTAGGCATATCGAGAGGTGTCATGTGTCATTTTTACTGGAAAAAAATGTGCTAATTTAGTCAATCGGTCCACTATTACCCAGAAAGAGTCAAATCCCCTAGGGGTCATGGCCACCCTGTAACAAAATTCTTGGTAATTCTTTTCTACTTCCATTCTAATATTTTTATCTACCAAAACAATCTGAAGGAAGGCTTTTGATGCTCGGCTTTAACTTGCTGGCAGGTCAAACACAGGGATATGAAATCTGCTATATCCCATTTCATACCTTCTCACCAATAGAGTTGCTTTAAATCCTAGTACATCTTAATGGAACTGAGATGAACAATATACTTAGAGTTGTGAGCTTCTTTCAAAATATCTTTTCTTAAGTCACTAACATTAGGTATATAGATATGAGAGTTGCACCTCAAAATCCCCTCCATATCAAGCTCAAACTCATCCTATTTTCCTGTCTGACCTTAATTTTTAACAATTTTGCATCCTTATCCTGATTAGTCTTGCTAAGCTCAAGTAAGAATGTCTAAGCTTGCACATGGGCTAACAATACCCTGGATTGGCCTATCCTAAGGCGTACTTCTCCTCGCTCTAACTCACGCATTTCCTCTATTAACAGTCGTCTCACTAGAGCTATGTGAGTCAAACTCTCCTTGGATTTCTTGCTTAAAGCATTTGTGATTACATTGACTTTGCCAAGATGATATAGAATGGTACAGTCATAATCCTTGAGCAATTCTATCCATTTTCTTTGCCAGAGATTCAAATCTTTCTGCTAATAGATGTATTTCAAACTCTTATGACCGGCGTACATATTGTAAGGCTCCCCATAGAGATAGTGCCTTAAGATCTTCAATGCAAATACAATCACAACCATCTCTAAATCATGAGTGGGGTAATTCTGTTTATGCTTCTTAAGTTGTCTGAATGCATGGACTATAACACGATCATTCTGTATCAGTATACATCCCAGGCCTACTCTAAAAGCGTCGTAGTATACTAAAATCTTTCCATCCCTGAAGGTAATGCCAGAATGGGTATAGAGGTTAAGCGACTCTTGAGTCTTTAGAAGCTCTCCTTACAAGCATTCGATCATTAGAACTTTACTTTCTTTTAGGTCAATCTGGTTAGAAGGGCAGCAATCTTAGAGAAATCTTTCACAAAACAGCGATAGTACCGGGCTAAACTGAGAAAACCATGGATCTTTATGGTAGATTTAGGTGTAGGCAATTGTTGCACTATCTAAATTTTGCTATCATCAATTGTCATCCCTTCCTTTGAAATCACACATCTAAGGAAAACCATTATATCCAACCAAAACTTGCATTTTGAAAATTTTGTGTATAGACAATGTTTCCTCAGGGTCTATAATACTTTTTGTAAGTGTGATTCATGCTCTTCTTTACTCTTAGAGTATACTAAGATATCATCAATGAAAATAATTATGAATTGATCCGAGAATGGTCTAAACACCTAGTTCATCAGATCTATGAAAGTAGTTAAAGCATTGGTCAAACTAAAAGACATAACCAAAAATTCATAGTGGTTGTGTCAAGTCTTGAATGTAGTTTTCAAATGTCTTCACCGTTGATCCTCAACTGGTAATATCTTGATTGCAAGTCAATCAAATAAAATCGAAGCACCCCAAGGAGAAATTCTCAGCTGAATAAAGCTTTTACTTAGATGATCTTGCGGTTGTTCCTTCAACTCCTTGAGCTTTACTGGTGCCATATTAGAAGGTGTTTTGGAAATCGACTATATGTCAGGAACTAAGTCAATGCAATATTCAATTTTCCTCTTAGGGAGAATACTTGGCAAGTCTACAAAAAAACACATTGCTGAACTCGTGAACTACTAGGACCTGTTCTATACTGAGTTTTATAACTTGGGTGCCCTTGATTAAAGCCAAAAATTCCTAACACTCATTATTTAGCAGATGTTTAGCTCCCATATAATATATCAATCAAACGGGAGCTAAACTATATTCACCCTAGAACATAAGCAGTGGTTCGTTAGGTGCCTCGAACCTTATTGTCTTGGTATGGAAGGCCAATGTGGCAAAGTAAGAGGCCAACTAATAAATTTCCAAGATTACATCAAGGTCAGAAATGCCAGTATAATCAAGTCCGTCATAATTTCCTTATCAACTACTCTAATTGAGTAGGATTTATACACCTATAAGATCAAGACAGGCTCACTTACAAGGATACCACAAGAAAAGGTTGCTCAAATACAATAGACAGGAAACTGAACCTAGTAGTAAAGTGCAGGGACACATAAGAAAGGGTGTAAGATCAAAATAATAATCAAAATTGAAAAGACTCCTAGTCGCCCTTCTATAGCATCTCGACATGAGAATGGCTAACTCATAATCATAATTGGGACTTTATAAATGAACGATTGCCATCGACCATAGACAACCTAGAGCCCTAATACCAACTTTGTCATGACCCAAAAATTATATCCGTAATCAGCGCTAGGATTAGAATAAATTCTAACCTTGCAAGCCTAATAGAAAACTTGCAATTTAACTAAACCAGAATCTCACATAAAACAAAACAAAATTTAATTCAAATAATAACTAAAGTGTCAACACATAACAAAAGAACTTATTTGTAATCAAGTGGAGTTTCTAAAAACCCAAGAATACAAAGTCTAACAAAAAAAACTAAATAACTAACTTCTTCAATCCAAAGCAAAAGACAGTAGATAATACAGACTCCCCCCGAGCAATAGGATCCATTAGATTAACAAACTCTAAATCTAAAAAAATACAAGAGTGAGTCTATAGACCCAATGAATAATAATATACATTTATGAGAATAAAGAACATGTATACAGATATAATAGATAACTTACTAAAAATAGATTTTTTTACAAATATTTATAATTTAGGGAGTTCGTAATTCAAAACATCACAGATATCAGAAATCGGATTGGTGATTCATAGTCTATCGAAAAGCGGAACGGCAATACTTAATTTGTTGTAAAATGGAATAGCGACAGTTAGTCTATCGTGAAATAGAATGGTAACATCTAGTTTACTGGTATACAAATATGTAAATCAGGATATCTAGTCTAACGTCTAGTGCCATTAGTTATAATATTCTAAAATCCAAAACTCCTTTAAATAATTTTTCAAAAATAACAAAACAGTTTAACAAAATTTTCCATTCACAGACATAAACAAAATCAAATATAAATAATAAATAGTTCTTTTAGAACAATTTCATAAATTACATACATGTCCCTCATTATACTTTTATAATATAATTTAATCAAATTTCTAGAAACCAAATATATCATATAAAATCAGAGTCTATAATAGATATGAAAAATAGTAAATGTTCATAAATACGCATTATGACTTATAGAAGAGATTGGAATCAAATAGTTCAATCTTCAGTAGTACAGGCTCAACGAGGAACTTCTAGGAAATCTAAAACTACAAGAGAGATAACATTTCCAAATTAGAATCTTGAAATATTTAAGAGTTTAATATATTTTAGAAACTCTTAGACAAACTCGTTTGGTTGAGATAATCCAAATCCAAAACCAAATTTAGATCTCGAGGTCCAAAACCCAAAATCTAGATTTAATATTTCTTTATTTATTTATTTACTTCTCTTAAAGTGAAATCCAGTTTTATACTTAGATCCCAAAAATCCAAAGTCCAATTCCAAGGACTCAATTTAAATCTAGAAATTCAAATCCAACCCATTAATTTAAAAATTAGAATACTAATATAAGCATAATTTCAATATATTATATTACTATTGTTGTTGTTGTTGTTTTTGTTATTATTATTATTATTATTTTTAAGTCCAAGTCCCTATTTGAAATACAATCCAAATCTTTTAATTCAAATCCACTATTTAAATTCACATACAGAATCCAAATTTAAAACCAAGTTTAGATCTTGAAATCTAGATCCAGAACTCAATGTGCTCTCCAGATTCAAAAAACAAGTCGTTGCACAAAAATTAGATCCAAAACTTAGCTCTAAATCTAGATTCATATTCATTACTCAATTCTTTGGGTCCAATATCACAACCCCAAATAAATCCAAAACCTATATTCTCAATTACAATTCTAGTTTCATTAAATGTGGACCTATAATTCTAAAATCATCTCAAAACCCTTAAACCAAAACCTGGAACCATCATCTAGATCCAAACCCGGTATGGGGTCTATATTACAATCCAATACTCAACCCATTTCCACTTAACCGTGATCGAATCCAAAAATCCAAACCCAAACATGATTTATACCTGATTAACATGGTTGTCTTCTTGCGTCCTTTATCCAGAGAATCCCCCAATAAAGCAAACTTCCAAGTCTGCAATAGTCATTTTAACGCTGAAAAGACTCGAGATAATTGCTTTGCCTTAATCAATTGAACAAAATCAAAACCAAAAATGACAGTGATACTTGCAACAATGATAAAGAAGGTGATAGAAATTGGCGACTATATTTTGACAATTTCTCCCAAAACCTAAGGCAATTAGGTGAAATTGAACAAGAAATCTTGTTATAATAGCTTATATCGACATGATTGTGTACTTAATTTGAGATCAAATCATATAAATTTGAAGAATTTGATAGGATTGCAATTAGGGTTTCAAATAAGGAAAGAGGGATGATGGTCAAATCCAAATTATTATGTGTTCAATTTAAGATCAAATCAAGTAAAATTGAAAGATTTGATAGAATTATATTAAGGTTTTGAATAAAGAAATAGGAATGATGATCAAATTCAAAATTTGAAAATTTCTAATTCAGTTTCTTAATTTTTGATTGCATGTGATTTATTGTTTCGCTATTTCTGATTTATCCTATTTGTCTTCCCTTTTTATTTCTGAACTCTTAAATAAATCTTAAATTTTTAGAGTATTACAGTAAACAAGCTTGCATCTCTATGATGTCAATCATTTCCAAATTATGGAAATTAATAATCCTCTTTAATATATTAAAACAATCCACGATATTCATCAAACAAGGTGGGGTTGTCAGGTGATTCCTCAAAAATCCCCCTCTCTTCCTCCTCTTCGACGCTTTTACTTGTCTCTACTACTTTTTGCATTTCTGGCTCGGTTTTGTCCTCTTGCTGGGGTTTGGGTGCCGAAGTACTTGCCTCTTGTATATTTACATCTTTTGCAACGGTCAATTCTTCGCTACTATACCACGTCCAACGGTAACATTTGCCTAAGTTATACAATAATGAACCTATACTAGGTGACATAAGCATTTGACGCAGTGTGCTTCCATAACTCAAGTATTATGATTATGATTATTTAGAAAAAAAATTATTTTATCTTATTAAATTTTTTTCTTTATCTTATTTCTCGTCTTAAATATTGTAATATACCATTTACTCACAGCACACTAACACCATCAATATGTAGTTAAATTTATTCTCTAAACTCTTTATAATTTTAAGTATAAATATTAAACTAGTTAATTGTTAAAGTTTTAAATTAACATATTATAATTAATAATAAATATTATTAAATATATTTAATTTTAGATATTAAATTAAAATATGATTAGAGTTTACAAAATTAAGTTAGATTATTTACGCACCCTAACTAAATAAAAAATTATCAATAATAAATAAATAATTTAAATTTAGTAGAAACTATTCAAGTACGTAATTGAAATCAAACTAAATTAAAATTATTTATTAATAATTTTACTAAGTACAAATTGTTTATTTACAATTAGCAACTTATTATTTAGTTAGAATTTGCAAATAGTTTAAATTAATTTTGTATAACTTAACTGTGTTATAATTTGATATCTAAAGTTATATAATTTAATAATATTTATTATCAATTATAAAATATTAATTAAATTATTAAATTTTAACAATTAACTATTTTAATAATAATATTTAAAATATTAAGTATTTAAGATTAGAGAATTTAGAGAGATAATATAATGGTATGTTAACAGTATTAATGTTGAGGGGGTTAATTGATGCATTTTAAGACAAAAATAAAGTTTAAAGGAATAAAATAATTTTTGTCGTATTATTTATAAGTCAATTTTTCTAAGGCAAAGAAAAGAAAAATTATATAAAAATAAAAGAAATAAAACAATTTTTAATATTTTTAATTTAGATGACAATAAAAATTTCTCACAAAAAGTCAGTTAAAAATAATTCTGGAAGTTTAACTTTTCTTGAATGTAAGGCTTATTCAGGTAATAAAATTGTGACATTCATCTAAATGCAGGAATTCGACTCCTTATCCGCCCACGTACACTCTCCTCCTGTAATGTACCACAAAAAAAAAAAAAAAAAAGGAAAAGTCTGACCTCTCTTTTTTTGGATAAATTACACTTGGCACCTCCGCCTTTTAGGGTTAATTTCACACACCCTTAAAGTTCCAATTTAAAAAATTTAAACCCTACACTTTGAAGACTTACGATGAGATCTCTCCGTCACCATCAGCCTAGTTATTGTTGACTGAAAAGTATAAGTTGCGAAATGAAACTGATTCCCAAATATAGGGTACAAAGTGATATTTGCTTTCAAATGTGAGGTGCCAAGTGTTACAATTTTTCTCCATTTGCAAACAGTCTATCATGTAATAATCCTATTTCTTTTTCTACTTTAATTGAGAAATTAATTTAATTATTAGGCTGAGATGTTTAATCCAATAAATTAAATTGATTTCGGGTCAAGTAATAGGTGTGAGGGATTCAATTCAATAAAATAGAAGAATCTGAAGCTTGATCAAAAACTATAAATACTACCAGAAAAAGTTAAATTAGTGATCCTTTCTTGGGTCACTAATTTGTGACTGCTTAGTGACCCATCAGTGACCAAGTGGCCTCATTTTTTTTAAAAAAAAAATATAGTAACCAAATTTGTAATTCTTTTTGTGACTGATTCTGTGACTCACAGTAAATCGGTCATGAATTCATTCAGTAATTTAGTGACCACTGTATATCAGTTACTAATGGGGTCACTAATTAGTGGCTCCGTTCTAGGTGGTTATAAAATGAGTCACTATTTTTTTGATCACAAAATAGGTCACTAATTTGGTCATATTTCCTTATGTTTGGTCATTACTTAATGACCCCCATGTAAACAGTCACAATAGGGGATCACTAAGCAGTGACCCTATTTTGAGCGGTTACAAAGTGGGCCACTAATTAGTAATTAGAATTTGTTGTGGTTCCAAAATGGGTTGCTAATTGTTACTTTAAGTTTTTTTATCTTCCTGAAATTTTATATTTTGATTAAACATGTGTAGAAATTATCTAAAAATAATTGATAAGATTTTAACTCACGATTGTATTTTTGAAGTGTTTAAATAATTTTTGAATTTAAACTATTATAATCAAATAATTCATTAATGTAAATTAATTTTTTGAATTAATCTAAATCTCTTATAAAAGTGAATTTCTATTTATATGAATTAATTATCATAAAATTTCATTAAAAAAATTAAGATCATTGTAAATACCCCATATGTATATTTGTAAGCAAATAAATAATCCATAAAAGAGTAAATAAAAATGTGAAACAAAAGAAGAGAATTTGTATTATAATGAAGCATTGTTCTATTAAGGGCGAGCAACACTTAATTCTTAATGTTTAACAAAATTATTGTAACAATTGTACTATAATAAATATCACATATGTTATTTAGTGTATATATCATGGTAAAATATAAAAAATGAGAAATTTCTACTAGAAATTCCTAATAGAATATCAAATAAATATAATTGTATCTATGCAATGTTAGATTAAGTATAAAATTAATTAGTATACCCATTTTGTAATTATTTCATACATCTATCTATATATATATATATATATCCTCATTTTTATAAATTAAATTGACACAAATTAAAAATTCATATAATTAAAATTTGAAAATTAAGATCTAATTCTATTATATTTTATATAATATTATAATTAAATACTAATTTTAAGAATATAAATTTTGTTAAATTATACCACACTAAAATAATTGATGTATCGAATAATTCAAACACTCTATAATGATATAAGATTATAAGTATCGATATGTTGGGTTACAAGTATCGTTCTATTGGGTTACAAGCATTACTCCGTTCAATTACAGGTATAACTTTGTTTAGTTACATGCATATATCTTTATTTATGAACCAAGTCTAAACTTGAGGGTCATAGGCATCGTCCCGTTTGGTTACAAACATGGCTTTGTTTAGTTATAAGTAAATCCCTATTAGTTACAAGCATTTATGTCCATTTAGTAAATTAAGCCTAAGCCAAAATCTCATAGACATCAATTAGTTCAGTTACAAACGCATCTCCATCTAGTTACAAGCAGAGCCCCATTAGCACATTTCTGTTTAATTACAAGCATATAGTCTACGCCCAAGTTTCACAGGCATCAATTGGTTCAGTTACAAACATAGTTCCATTAGTTATAATCAGAGCCTTGTTTAGTTACAAGTACATCACCGTCCAATTACATGCAAATCTCTATTTAGTTACAAGTATATATGTCTATTTAGTAAACCAAGTCCAAGCCAAAGTCTCACAGACACTAATTAGTTCAATTACAAGCATATTTCCATCCAATTATAAGCAGAGTCTTGTTTAGTTATAAAAACATCTTCGTTCAATTACAAGCATATAGTCTAAGCCTAAGTCTTACAGACACCAATTGGTTTAGTTACAAACACAGTTCCGTTCAGTTACAAGCAGAGTCTCATTTAATAACACGCATATCTCTGTTCAATTATACGCAAATCTCTATTTACTTACAATCATATATGTCCATTTAGTGAACCAAGTCCAAACCAAAGTCTCAAAAACATCAATTAGTTCAGTTACAAGCACATTTTCATTTAGTTATAAGTAGAGTCACATTTAGTTATAAACACATTTCTATTCAGTTGCAAGTATAGAGTCTAACCCCAAATCTCACAGATATCAATTTGCTTAGTTACAAGCACAGTTCCGTTAGTTACAAGCACATCTCCGTTTAATTATAATGAGATCTCTATGTCACGACCCAAAATCGGATACGTGACTAGTGTAAGGGTTAGAATAAATCCCAACCCCGCAAGCCGAACTGAAAATACGGAATATTAACTAAACTGAAAATCTGATATAAACTAAAAGTAAAACCAAGCCATAATAACTGAATGGTCAACATAAAACACATAAAACCTGTCTGTAGTCAAATGGAGTGTACTAAAACCGTAGGAATACAAAGTTTGAAAGAAACTAAATTACTACCCTTAAAAAATAAAATCTAAATAGAGAACAACTGCTAATATGAACTCCTCTCAGACAGTAGGATCCATTGAACCAATGTATTCTGAATCTGGAAAAAAATAAGGGTGAGTCTATAGACTCAGTGAATAATAATTTGCATTTATGATAACAAAGAACATGCATACTGATATAACATGTAATTCACTGAAAAACAGAATTTTTAACCAAAACATTTCCATAATTTAGGGAGTTTGTAAAATACAGAACGTAACACATATCGAGAACAAGGACAATGATACACAGTCAACCGATAAACAGGGTGGCGACACTCAGTCAACCGGTAAACAGGACGGCGACACACAGTCAGCCAGTAATCAGGATGGCAACATATGCCTAGATAATAGGATGGCAACATATCAGTCTACCTAGATAACAGAATGCCAACATATTAGTCTACCTAGATAACAGGTCAGTAACATATCAGCCATGTCGAGAAACAAAAATCTAAAAATCTAGCACCATCACCCCTGCTAGACGGGGACCCGTACAAGGTGCAAATCAGTCTAACACCGATAAACAGAAACCAAAAAATGTCTAGCACCATCACTCTTGCTAGATGGGGACCCATACAGGGTGCAAATCAGTCTAACACATACTGCTATTAGCTGCAATGTTCTAAAATCCAAAACTCCCTTTAAAACAATTTTGTAGAAATAACAAAAATAGTCTAATAGAATCTTTCCATTTATTAATATAAAACTAAATCAAATGTAAATAACAGATAGGGTTCCAAAATAATTTCAAAAATTACATAAATGTCCCTTGTTATACATTTTAACAAAATTTTATCAAATTTTTGGAAAAATAAATATATCATGTAAAATTAGATTTATTACAGATATAGAAAATAGTAGCGCTCATAAATATATATTATTACTCACAGAATGATAGAACCAAGAATCCAATATCTGACAACACGGGCTCAACCAGAATTGTACGAACAATCTAAAATCATGAAATAACAACATATTTCAATTTATACTCCTAATAATCAAATTAAGGAAATTTCCTAAACAAGGAACTAAATAAGATTCTAGATTTTCGTACTCGAACCCATACTACAGCTTTTGAAGTCCTGAACCGGTCAAATAAGTCATGAAGTAAGTACTAAAGTCATGAACTGATTTCATAAACATAAAAGCCAATTTATGTAACATAAAATTATCATTTAAATACACTAAACCAGCCATGAACCAGCCATAAACAGGACATTAAAAGGTTGAACCGGCCATGAATTAGTCATTAGAAAGCCAAACTGGACATAAACCAGACTTTAAATCATTGAACCGGCCATAATTCAATCTCTATAACACTGAACCGACCTTGAACCGGTCTGAGAACCACTGAGTCAGCCTAAAAAGGCACTGAACTGGCCTTTTATATGTTGAATCGACTGGTTTTATGTATTTATTCCTTTGAATTGGCCCCAAAACAAGGCTATTTTCACTAAACTGAAATTAAACTAGTGAATTTAATTATTTATCTAATTTGTTATGAAGTGAACTAGAAATAAACCAATAAAATCCATGTGAACCGGCCTCATTTCTCATTTCTTGCTAATTTTATTTCTTAATTATTTTTTTCTTCCTGAGCCAAATTCTGATTTTCGGATTTGGGCTCCACTAAGATCCAGCCCAACTGTAATAAATTTAGCCCAGATTTTAAATTGGGCTAGCAGCCGATGCGAAATAAGGGCTGGCCCATTTAGGCCATGGCCTAAACCAAAATTCCCTCACCTGATTCCTTGTACAGACCCGAGTTGTTACTCGGGCCTCTCATCTCTACCTGGCTCATGCAAACCAGAAGCAAGTTAGATGATTACCTGGAATTTTCTAGGTTTTTCTTTGAGTTCCACACTGCGATGGAGGTCGGGATGGCTAAACGACTACCTCAAACAAATTTTAAATGCTTAATACGGTTTATAAGAGAAGGAAGTTAGTTGGCTATTGATCAGGTGTCCGTGGTGGTTTGAAAGAACACTCTGCTTGAAAATTCTTTGATTGAAATTAAAATTGTTCAAATCGCTCCAATATTTTGCATTTACAAGTGTCATTTTATTCATACTTATCCTTGATTCAAACCTAAATCGTATAGATTTTCTCTAATTGAAGAAATTGGAAAGTTGGGTTTTCCAAGTTGATTCGAGTAATCTCAGATCCGGTTCTGAGATCTCTTTGTGATTTGGTCCATAATCTTTTGATTTCATTAGATTTTGTCCTTGCATGCTTTGATTATTTCTAATTAGTCCCTAATTTTCCTTTTTATTCCATTTGAGTCCTTCAATTTAATACCTTAAAAGCATATATGTCCGTTTAGTGAGCCAAGTCCAAGCCAAAGTCTCACAGACATCAATAGTTCAGTTACAAGTACATTTCCATCCAGTTATAAGTAGAGTCTCGTTTAGTTATAAGCACATCTCCGTTCAAATATAAGCATATAGTCTAAGCTCAAGTTGCACAGACATCAATTGGTTCAGTTACAAGCACAGTTTTGTCCAATTACAAGCAGAACCCTTTTAGCTGCAAGTATACCTCCGTTCAATTACAAGCATATATCTATGTTTTGTGAACCAAGTCTAAGCCTAAGTTTCACTGACATTGATTGGCCCAGTTACAAGCACAGCCCCATTCAATTACAAGCAGAACTCCGTTTAGTTATAAGTATATTTTCGTTCAGTTACAAGCATATATCTTTATTTTGGGAACCAAGTCTAAGTCCAAATTTCACAGACATTGATTGGTCCAGTTATAAGCACAGTCCTGTCCAGTTACAAACACATCCCTATTTAGATATAAACACATCACCATTCAATTACAAGCATATATCTCTGTTTAGTGAACCAAGTCTAAGTCTTAGTTTCATAGATATCGATTGGTTCAGTTACAAGCAGAACTCTGCCAGTTACAGTAGAGCCCTGTTTAATTACAAGTATATCTCCATTTAGTTACATGCATATACCTCCATTTATTGAACCAAATCTAAGATCAAGTCTTACATATATAAATTGATTTAGTTGCAAGCATAGTTTTGTCCAAACTAATCAATGACTAATCATAACAAAAAATAAATAATCATAACAAATTAAATTAATATAATTAAAATTTAAATTTAAAACAAATTAAATTTTGAAATTAATATAAATTTCATTAGTTGTTTATATATATTATCATTTTTTAAAAAATTAAATTAATTCAAATTAAAAATTAATATAATTAAATTTTAATTATCAATAGGAGTGGACAAACCATAATTTTGATTTCTTTTTTCATTCTTTGATTTGGTTTTTCAATTTTTTAATTTATACACACTATTAATTTGATCAAAATCAATGGATAAAATTAATTATAACTATCTTTTATTATATTTATTTACAATTATTATCTTTCACTATATTACAACTATCTTTTCTTTTCAAAAATATTAATTTACAGTTATCTTTATTTTTATTAGTTTAAAGTTATTATCTTCTACTATATTATAACTATCTTTTCTTTCCAAAAATATTAATTTACAATTATCTTTGTTTCCAAAGTATTGGTTAATTTCATCTATTAATTTTGACCAAATTAATGATGTAAATTTGTTGTAAGTATTTTTACACTTATACTAGTTTTAATTGATCTATTCTCTTTCTCTCTCTCTATATGTAGACACACACACACACACATATATGTATATAGGTATATGTATCTATATTTACATGTATATATATGTGTATATATTTAAATTTATATGAATAGATAAAATTTATGTGTGTGTATATATGCATGTACGTAAGCATATACATGTCTGTGTTCATGAGTGCATACAAGTGTGTGTGTGTGTGTGTGTAAATATATATATATATATATATATTTATATATCTAAATATGCATTCATATAATATATGTACATGTGGGTTTGCATATATATTAATATTTTTTATGAGGGAGAAATATTTCAAAATTTTGGTTTTTGATTTAGAATAACCAAATCAAACCATAATTTTGGATTATTTTTTTAAATCAAACCAAATCAAACCCAACTAAAATTAAAAAAAAACAAAATTTAAAATCTAATTTCATTCTATTTTGTGTAACATTATAATTAAATACTAAATTTATATTTGGTTTTAAGTTTCTATATTTTTCTTTAATTTTGTGGGTGTTTTAAATTGAAATATATTATAAATTATTTAAAAACAAAAAATTGATAAAAGCTATCAAAAAGAGAGAATTTTAATCTAAAAAATATAAAAATATCAGAAGCTGACCTAAAACCGTAGAATCTAATGTAAAATTAAAATTTGTTTTTCCAAAATTCTCTCCACTCTCTCCATTTTTCATTTTCCCTCATCCTCTCTCTTTATTGAAATTGGAACCCCTCCCCCCAAATTTCATTTCCCTCCTCTCTCTCTCTCTCTCTCTCTCTCTCTCTCTCCTCTCTCTTACTCTTTCTTTGTTTTCAGTTTTCCCCTCCTCTCGCCCTTTCTCTTCCTAAAACTGGATTGTCTAATCCAAATATCTAGACCCTACATGTGACACTCCATTCCAAAACTAGGTTTTTATCTTCCTTGATTCATTATTTTCTTTGCAAAAAAAAAAAAAAAATTTAATGAGAAGCTTGTGTTGCATACAGAGAAATGAGCAAAACATATGGCTCAGGTTTGCTATAGCTCATAGCTAAACTATCAAGAGAAAAGATTGATTTATTTGGTTACCTTTATGAATTGTTATCTCCCACATTCTGAAGCTTGAAATGTAAATTATTGTCTCTCCTTAAGTTTAGTTACTCTTCTCCCCTGTTTTATGCTTTACCTTTGTAAATAGCCCTTGGAAGGCTAGCACGCAACTCTGTTTTATCCAACATCTCTGCCTTAGTCTTTCCTTCAAATTCATGGATGAGTGCTCCCAATTACTGGTTTATAAATTTTGTTAGAAAAATTGTTTAACAAAGATGAAGGGATGTCTCACATGGGGATTGTGTGGGTAATTCATTTCTTTGATTCTCTCTGTTATGGGCGCTGGATATGTTTCAGAGGATTGAAGCTTATTAGTTAATTGAATGGCTTGAGAAACAAATGAGAGAATAAGATAAAATTCTTTACACAAAATTGAAACCTCTTTATTATTCAAGTTGAATATTATTATTTAATTAGGAGTATGGGAATAAGGTGGGGACCAAGGTGTTAGCTTGGATGGTTCACTTTAATAAAAAAAAATTAATTTGCATGAAAGAGGTTCAAAGGGGTAATATAGTTCTATCTTTGTTGATTATGGCTTGGTTATTCTTTTGAACTAAATACAAATAACTCTATCACTTGTATGATTTAATAAATGATTTAGCAATGCCGTGGGTAGCTATACCTTGCCAACACTTTCAAATTATTTTTCTTTGATTAAGAAGACTAATAGAATTCATATAGGGGAAGGTTGACCTTCGTAATGTATGTAGATTAGAAATAATAATAAATTATAAATATGGGTTGGTGGTGATTACTAATGCAAAATTAACGTAATTAGTGTCATATATAAAATTACTTTTTTGTAAATTTACAATTGGAGTTTTAAATAATAATAATTTACAATGTGTTGCTGGTGGATTTTCAGTTATAGGAGAACTGTTGAACCCAAACAATGGTGAACTTTGGAAAACAATAAACAATGGTGAACTTTGGAAAACAATAAACAATGTTTACTTCTCAGGTAAAAGTTTAACTAATTTTTTTTTTAAAATTAGGGAAGCATGACTTGCTACAAATTTTAGTTTCTTCCTTTTCTTCTCACTTCATTTTATATTTGAAATTTTATACTGGTAGTTAATTTATTTTCTTATCTTATTTTTGCAGAAGAAACCAGATTAGATCATTGATAAAAAAGTAGACTAAAAGGAGAACCTAGCTAAGAAGAGAATGCATGGAGAAAAGCTTACTGGGTTGCTCTCTGTTTAATTAATAAGAGCACATTCTTTGAATATTAAGAATGTATTTGTATTATTTAACAATTTGACATATAAAATTATGTGTATTATAATTTTTAATTATTTTTTATGTTTGTTTGTAGTGATTGAGGATTGAAATGATGAATGTATATTATGGGAATTATATTCTTTTATGGCAAATGAGTAATTTGTGAATTATAAAAACTGTAATTAGTGGCTTTACAAAAATTGTGAAATTAGTAAACTTTTTTATGACTCATACATAATAGTAATAACTAATTTAATATGATTATTAATTGGTGACCGCATAGGAGTCACTAATGTGCATTCATTTTTTTATAAAAAATATATAAGTGGTCACAAATTGTGACCCCAGAAAGGGGTCACAACTTAGTGACCCTCAAAATTGCAGTCACAAATTAATGACCCTAGAAAGGGGTCACAAATTAGTGACCCCCAAAACTACAGTCACAAATTAGTGACCGCAATTAGCGGTCACTAGTTCGGTCACTAATCAGTGACCCCAAGAATTAGTGATGAGTCTTTTTCTGACCGATTTTATCGGTCACAAATGCAATCACTGTTGCTACGGTCACTGAAAAACATTTTTTTGGTAGTGAAGGGGCGTAATTGAAGAAATTAAAGAATTTGATTCAATTAAAATTTGTGAGGGACTAAATTGAAAGAAATTAGAAAAAGAGGATCAGTAGAAAAAGTGCAAAAGCTGGGGGCCGAATTAGAAATGCCAAATAGGTGTGTTCAAAATCGAACCAAACCGATTGTACTAACCTAAACCAAACTAAACCGACAAAAAACAGATTAAAATTGAAAGGAATCGGTTTAATTCAGTTTTATGGAGCTATGAATCGATCAGTTCGGTTCGGTTTTCAATTTTATCCCCCAAAAAACTGAACAAAACCAAACCAACCCACTGTGATTTTATTTATTTAATATATAAATCATTTTCTACCATTTTTCATATGGCTCCATTATTTTGTGCTTAGTTTCAATTTATATTTTAAAAGGTACAAATTTGATACCAAAATTAAATCTCATGTTTGATTTTATTCTCTTTTATTTTTGTTTTAAAGAAATATGTGTTTTTTTATTTTGAAAAAAATGAGCAAATTGATCAGTCAATTGAACCAAATTGACTTCAATCATGTTTGGTTTGGTTCAGGTTTTTGGTAAAAAAACCACAACTGACATGTTCAGTTCGTTTTGGATAATGTCCAAAACTGAACTGAACCAATGAACCCCCCTAATGTTAAAGGAGTAAATTGAAAGAACTAGAAAACTGGAGGGACCAAATCAAGAAGACCCCAAGAGTTTTATTCAACCACCGACCAAAGCTCTTGGAAGCAAATTGATGCCATTCGACCACCTTAATCGATCGAAGTTTTCAACTTCTAATTGTTCTACATTTTAGCTTACTTTCCTTTGAATGCAGTGCTAATGTTTACTAGGAAAAAATTGAGAAATTTCGGCTGGACAGTTGAAATCTTGGCCATAGGTGGTGGTTCTCATGGTTGTTGGTCAATTTCGCTTAGTTCATTGCAGCTATTTGGCTACTGCTAGTGCCAGGTAAGGAGAATTTTTGGCTTTAAGAGTGTCAGGTTTGAGTTGTAGAAAAACCGAGTTAAAAATTGGGTTTCTGAGTAAAGGAGAAAGGACCTGAATGGATCTGGATCTACGTAGGTCTAATTGAACTAGCTCAGCTCAACTAGGCTTTCTAGAGTTTGTGAACTAGGTTCATTCTGGTTAGACCAGTTCTGAGGGTTGGATAGGTCAGTTCAATCCAGTTTTGGTGTTTATTTAGTTGGACCACTCTAGTTCTAGGGTTTTCAGACTAGTTCAATGGGGTTTGAGGTTGGTTTAGTAGAGTTTGAGGCTAGTTTAAGTTGGTTTAGAAGTGTTTGAAGCTAGTTCAAGTCAGTTCAGTGGTGTGTGAGGTTGGTTCATTAATATTTGAGATTAGTTTAATAGTAGTTGAGACCGATTTATCTCTGTTTATGTGCTTTTATATGAAATTGTTTATGTTTTCAGTCCATTCTAGACTTAGATGTTAGGAGTTAAATCTTGGGATACATGTTAGGGTTTCGAAATGGAATTAGAAAAACTTGATTTAAGTTTCAATTTTGAAATTAGTATTATATTCTTATAATTTATGCTTGAGGACACATGGTTTGTCATTGAGTTCATCGTTATGGAGATTTGAACCTTTTGGTTCCTAGTTGTACTGTAAGTGATGATACTCATTTTATGTATGTGTTTGAATTTTAGTCATTTATTTATTGTAAAAATAAGTTTTTTATGATAAATATAAATTATTTTTTATGAGGTGATTTATCTGTTTTAACATTGAAACTTGGGACAAGTATTATGAAATTGATTCTTGAAAATATAGTAAGTTTGTTTGAAACATTGTAAATATTTGACTTTAATTGGAGCATGCCTCTATTATAAAATTTGTTTTGAAAGAAATCATATGAAATGAGACACACTATAATCTGTTATGTTACGATATTGTCAAGGGCCATTACTCTCTCCTTAAAAGGTTAACTAATTAGGGTGTGCAGCGCCCATACTTATAAGCCTAAGATCCTCCCTTTTCCTATCCGATGTGGGAAGGTGACAATATACTCTAACCTAATGCGTTCAGTTGGCAATTTGTGAGCTATGATGTGATATATATCCTTGGTAGATTTAACATGTGATATATATTCTTAGTGGGTTATGATATGATATACTTTGACATAATACACTCTGTGGCGGAGATGATATATAATGATGTGATACAAGATACCTCCAATATAATACGCTTTATTGTTTGGATGAGATTTGTGATATGATATGTAATATGTGATATCTCAAACATAATATACTTTGTCATTAAGATGAGATACGATATGATCTGGTACTCCCATAAGTTCTGTATTTCTAAAATTCAGTAATTTTTTAAAAATTGTGTTGTCGAATATAGGAGGTATATATTATGTTTTACATCAATACATAGACTCAGCTTACTATCTTGATTATACATACATGTTTTTGTACAATTTATGATACATATTCCTGTATGATTAGAGTTTATATTATCATTTATTGAGTTTCATCTTTCTCTTAACACTTTCAGATTGTTGCACTCAGCCTCCTTCTCATTCGCATTGTTGAGCAAGGGTGTACATTCTAGTCGTGTCCAATTACACGTACAAGCAGTGCCATGTATGTAACAGTTTGTACTCTTGAGTACTCAATTTTCTTTTTGGATAGTATCATTTTGTATATATGCAATTTGACTATTTGTATGATAATTGTGATGGCCCTAATTTTTTCTTCACTTTTTTGAAAATATGCAAATTTAATAGGTTCAGGGGTGTGTTGGCATAAATTAAAAGAACTGGGGGTGTTTCGGTAAAGTTTGAAAAGTTTGGGGGCAAATTTAAGGATTTTGGGATGCAATTGGAAGAAATTAAAGAGAGGAGGCTCGGAATGAAAGGGTACATAAGTTCAGGGACTAATATGAAAATTTGGAGGAGTTAATTAAAGAGAATGAAAGATGTTGGGGGCAGACTATGAAGGGAAGAAAGAACTTTCGGTTGGAAACTGGCCGAAGGTTTTGGAAGCAAAATTTGCTCAAATGGGAGCAAGACAGCTCATAAGATCTTGGGTATTTGTGCGGGGACGAGAGGCGAGCATGGGGGAGTGAGCAATTCGAGCTTTTGAGGACAAATTAGGGAGAAAGGGAGTTGGGAAGAGCCGCGGCGTCTGATGTGGAATTTCTGAAAAATTCTGAGTTTTTTTGATTAAAGGTTGAAAAGTAGCTTGGGGATCTTGGAACTTAAGCCTAAGGGCCTCGATTCAGTCTGGTAAGCTCGAGAATCTCAAAATTTTGGGTTTTTAAGGAGTTCGGGTGTGTTGCAGACCCCGGGTCTGCGACCCTAGTTTCCGGGTAGAGAAGATGGGACCTAGATGGGTCCGGGTCCCTATGCTTAGAAGTAGGATTCTTGGCCGGTTCAAGGCTAGTTTAAGAGGTTTGGCTAGTTCAAGATGGTTCCTAGGATTTTTAGGTCTTCTGAATCCAATTTTGAGGGTTTCGTGACCGGTTCAGTTAAGCTTGGGGTAGTTTTAGACTGGTTTGAGTTGGTTAGGGAGTTTTCGAAGGTCGGTTCACTATGGTTCGAAGATTGTGGGGGTTGGTTCTTTATGGGGGAGGGTCAAGGAGTAGAATTGATGAATGTTCGTGAGTCGCGTGGGTTTTGGTGTTGGGTTAATGGTGCCTTGAGATGCGTGTCAGGAGCTCGGATACAAGAGAAGTCCCGGCCACTTCCGATGAGTGAGTCTTTTGGAGTAAATTTAGTTTCGACTCTGACTTGTGACTTGGTGATTGTAGATCCATTTGAGGAGGTGTGCTCTGGCCCGTGAGTCGTCTGTCAGAGTTTTGGATTTCGGTTTTGACGTGTTCGGTGAGTGACAGTACTCTCTGTACATGTGTTTGCATTTCGATTTTCTGTTAGTTTCTGTGTTTTCACTTCTGAACTATGGTATTACTTCTGGAACATGTATATATGTTTTAAAGTACGATAAGTTTAAAATTATTTCTATAATTAATTACATACCTGTCTCAGTAATACATGCGTTTTTAAAAGTTAATATATCGAGAGTTTTATGTGATTCTGGTTCTGATACAAGATGCTAGGGACTTAGCTGACAGACGGTGTGTCGTCGTAGCATGTGAGAGTGCCCTGGGCTTAATGATGTGATATATATGATTTTGATTCTGGTTCTGGCACGGGATCCTAGTGCGACTGATATGAGATATATGACTCTGATTCTGATACAGGATGCTTAGGGCTCAGCAGGCGAATGGTGGGTCGTCGTAGCATGCGGGAAGTGCCCTGGGTTCATATGTGCCTCTGATTCTGATATGTGATATGTGATCCATTCTAATACTTTAACAGATTTCTGATTTTCTGATTCTGACTATGCATATGTAAAACTACATGTGTTATCTAAGGCAAATGTGACTTTTGTAACTGTGTTATTACTTGGAAATGATACTTGTGTTTTAAATGGTTACGATTTCTGTCCCGGCATATCAAGAGTGGTAATGTTATTCATTGAGTTTTATACTTACCCCTTTTTCCCCCACCTTCCAAATTTCAATTCTGATTGATAGCGGTAACTCTTGCGACAATTCCCCCACCACTGCACTGACTTGATTGTACAAGCACTTTCTGTATATTTACTCTTTGTACTTTAGACACTCCATATACAGTCAGACGTGTTTTTATTATTTATATTTATATTGATGGTGTTTCGATGAGATGCTTTACCTGCTTTATTCTAGTCGGAGGCTTACTATGGTTGGTATGCCAACTCTAGTGCCAGTCGCACTCCCAGATTGAGGCGTGACAATAATGATTTAAAGTATTGTATTAGATGTGTTGTCTGTTTAAAACTTACTAGGATCAATGATTTAATTTTAGTTCTAGTCACATGTTTAGTTTTGAATTATGACATACTAGCAGAATTGTGCAAATTATAACTTGACCCGAAGTCTAAAATTGAAAAGTTTCAGGGAACAAAACATGAGTAATCCCAAGATGCAAGCATAATTATCATTTTGGTAGAAAAGTCTTAGTTTCAAATTCTCGGATCTATCGCTCTTGTGATTGTTTTTGTTTTCTATTGTTCTTTTATATAAAAAAGAGGCCAAGCATAATCTTAATATATAATTTTTAGCATATAGTTGGGCAAACGGTGATTCATATCTACACAGTTTTTTATAATCCTTTCTTGGAATAGAAATTTTCCATTCACCTATATTTTATTCAGTATACCCAACATGGCTTGAGTTGACTATAACAAATTATTGTCACTCATCCTTTTAATTTGACAAATGACATTTTGCAGCGTATTAGTTATATTCTCAATCCTTGTCAGGATTAGATAAAATATTTATGATCTTGTCAAATTCATACACAAGTCGACACATTCAAACAAAGTGGGTAGCTTTTTTTATATATTGTAAATAATTTATTTACTCATTTTTCAATATTGTTTTTTCTTCCCCCTACCTATATATATATATATATATATATATATTTTTATTTTTATTTTTTGCACACTATTCGTATTTTTTTTTTCTTCTTGTCAACTTTCTGGTGATCGGGATCTTAAATTAAATTACCACAATATTTAAATAAATAATACAACGTATTAAATTAACTATTAGCACCTTCCTAGCAAGGTCGCATTATCTTGTACGCTTCTCCCTGGGCACGCCACGACCACAAGGAACTCACTTTCACCCATCTCTATGTTCGTTTTTCTTTTTTCAAAATATTTTTCTTTTTGGCCTTTGTCTATTTCTAACTTCAATCTGCTTAAAACAGAAAATCATTGCAAAAGGTCAGGGATTAGTAAGATTAATGCAAATTGTTTTCAAAATAAATATATAACTTGTAATGCCTCAAGCAGGTATCTCTCTCATACTTTTATATATATATATATATATATATGTATGTATATAGAGAGAAACACACACACGCACACGCACAACCATTATTCCATAAAAAAGGGTTTCAATTAAAATGAGTCTCCCTTAAGAAGAATGGTTCGTGTCGTGTCGTGTCGCGGTGTTATATTTGTATCTTTTATATTAAATTTATTTTACTATTAAATTTTTTAAAAAAATTATTTAGGCTAAAAAAAAATGATCAAATTTATTTCAAATAAAATTTTATCTCATGGTGTCATGTCAAACAACGCCTGTGCTTCTTTCGATATAACGAATTATAATAGCTTGCTAACATGTTATAATCAAAATTGTCAACCAGATTTGTATATTGTGAAAATAATATGACGTGCGTGCAAAAGTTGAAGTAGATAACTGAGATAAAACGTTGGGAAGGATTAAATAATGTCCTCAAACCTAAAACAAACATGTTCATGTCACACCCAATAATTGGAGACATGCCGGTCGGACAAAATGGTGCGCCATGATCAGCCACGACTAGCTGAGGGCAGAGGCGCAAGCTGCCGAAGCTCTCTCCTGATCACTAAAATGAATCACTAAACTAATGCAATTAAAGATCGGACAAGAGCTCCGTCCGAGAAATGCATGCTGCCGGAAATCCTCTTGCTCGAAGAGTCGTCTTTTAGAACGTGAAAGTAGCCAAGGAACCATTATGTTAAAGCTTCCCATTCCCGCCTAGCTGATATGCTTGGAAGCTGAATATGACTCTTGGGAAAAGTGTTGATACATATCCAGGGGTGGTTTAATAATTTTGGTGGCTTAAAATTAAATTTAAAATTGAGATTTTTTTTTATCTTTTTGATAAAATTAATGGAAATTTTTATTCAAAATTTATTTTTCTAAATTTTTAAGATGCCAAATTGCTTGTTAAAATTTTATACTTAATTTCTTATAATATTATAATATTTCTTTTTTAATTAGAAATATAGTTGATCCATTTAATCTTTCTTAAGATATTGTTAATTTATGTAAGATTTTATTAATTTTAGTTTTGAATTTTTTTACTCAAGCAACTGTTAGAAGAACTATTAATATTATTTTATAAGCAATATATGCATTAGAAAAATTAATAATTATTTTGAAAATAGGACATTTTTTAATTATAAAATAAATATGAGAGAAAAATTAGGAGTTGTAAGAGGATCACTGCAGTTGACTAATTAATATAAATAATATTAATTGTTATGAGTTTTTTCAAAAATTTTTATGATTTATTTAAATAATTATTATGATAATAAAATATTATGAAACATTAAAATTTTGGGCCTAAAGCAAGAACTTTACTTGCTTTACCCTAAAGCTAGCACTATACATATATTTTTCTAATTAAATGTAATTAAGTTGACGGTATGTAGTTTATAACTACAAAAGCCTGTTTGTCGGCTCATGCAAATCATTCGGATTATTCAAGTAATAAAATGTTTTACCGGAACTTCTTCCTCAAGATTCTCTTGTTCTCTTTTTTCGGTTTGTAGAGATAGACAAACAAACCATCCCTCAGGATGGAAGAAAAAAGTAGGCCAGGGTGCGTGGAAGAAGTCGAGAGAAGTTTAGATAAGCATACATGGCCGGTGCCATGCTGTTGCAATGTCAAGCGTGGCTGGTACCATGCCATGGCATGCCACTGTCGCCACAGAATGCCTAATCATGAAATCCTAGAACTTGAAGGAAAGCGGCTTGAAGAGTACAAGAGTGAGGGAGAAAAATCCAGAAGTGCTGAGAAGATTTCAGTACCGCACTGGCGAGCAATTTGGGTGAGTCGTAAGTGCTCGGGCCAATGGGTGCACATAACTAAGTAGCCTGAATATATTGCAAGAAGAAAATGAAAAATATTGTGATCTTCTACCCTAGAAGCTGAAAGACTTCAACAAGAAAATGTCAATCAAATTAACCACGAAAACTGTAAATATATCATTTTACTGACATGAAGAAAAAGGTTGTAATAAGTAGTTACAGCTTCTTCGAGAAGGATATTTACTGTGCAGTTTAATCCAAACTTCTGTAAGTTCACGGAATACGATAATTGCAACAAAACAAATATTGAATTAAAATAAAGCAAAAGGTCTATAACCATATCTTAGTGCTGATCAACAACCGACCCCAGGTCAACATTTGCGGTGAAAGGAACACAACGTGTCAACAACAATGGAAATCCTATATAACCATAATTATTAAAACTGAAACAGGCCTCAAATTGGTGAGATATTTGTTCACAGTTTATTGGTTTAACCGATGATATAATCGGTTTAATATAATATATATTACAACATAATTTTATCTTTTATTTATTTTTTAAATTTTATTAATAGATATTGGAATCAAATCAGTTTGATTTGATTCGATTTTGATAATTATAACCATAATAGACAAGCGTTTGATAGAAATATTTCTGTACCCGGCTACAGGTAAAAGGATGTGAGGTGGGTTTAGGAATTTAAAGGAGAATGACGTCTATTAACAAGATGGAAAGAAAAAGAGGAAGTGATGTCCTAGGACTGCTGCTTCGGTAAAGTGCATACCAATGATCAATCATTTTTTGAAATGCTAAACAGTCTTTAGAAATAGATTAATAATATTAATAATAAAAATTTAAATTTAATTAATAATGAGTAACTGGAAAAAGGTGTCAGGGTCCCAACTCAGACCCTGACCGGCACTAGGGTCCTCGACTCTAATCAGCCTTACCGTCACAAATAGACATTAAAACTGACCAAAACATTTACATACATTTCAAAACCGTCATCTACACAATCAGGATCCTATCTGAGGGATACAAGAAGCTTTAGAGTACAAAATGATAAACAAAGAACTTGCCTATACAATAATTGGAGTGGCAGACTTCTGTCTCAATCTTGGCACGCAACCCGAGAACCGTAATCTATATCTGGAAAGTTTATAATAAGTGAGTCGCGAAACTCAGTGAGTACAGATGATACCTACTCTATGCATGTTGGAATATGCCTCATGCTCAAACCAAAACCATGTATACATATACAGAAATTAATAAGACATATCAGACCCCCTCGAAAAGATACCGTTAACTGAGCACCACATCATATCGCATTACAGCACATCAACTCACACCACCACACTGGACCCAGGTCTACTCACCACTAGACGCTACGAATCACCGTACTTCAGCCTAGTTCTTGGTATCGCCACATCACACACGACCCAAGCCGACTCAACACTGGATGCTACGGACCACCGTACTCAGCCGAGTTCCTGGAATCGTCAAATCACACACGACCCAGGCCGACTCACCACTGGATGCTACGGATCCGTACTCTAGCCGAGTTCCTAGCATCCCCACATCACATCACACAAGTCAAAACAGGTACACCCATACACGTACAAGTTCACATCTCCAAAAACCAAGGGTACATATCAACATAATTCACTAACAGTCCATAAAACATATAACACACATTCCAAGATTCATATATCAAACACTTCATAGATCCATGCAGGCATCATGCTAGAAAAACAAGTATAAAAATACATGCATAGGGAGCGTATCATCACTCACCGTAGATCGAGTCTAACAAAAGCCTCAGGTCATGTCAATCAACTCTATGATCCGGATACTCCTCCACAGGTGAATCTGAAATCAAGCCACATAAAACCATCACCAATCCCATCGTCAGTACCCGATAGGCTCGACAGCCCAAAACAGGATTTAAATCCCATCCCCGCACCTGACACGCATCTCGAGGCACCATTACTCACTATCAGATGCTGCGTGACTCACCAACACTTACATTTTAGCTCAAAACCCCTCAACAATACAGAATCAGCCTCCACCACCCCCAACCCATAATGAACCGGTTCCCAAAACCCTCGAACCGGCCTAACTCGATCCCAAAATTACCTCAAACTCAACTTGATTGGCCACAAAACCCTCAAAAACGGATTTAGAAGGCCCAAAAACCTTATGAATCATATTAACCTGGCAAAAAACCTTTAAAGTTAGGCCAAATTGAGCCCAAAACCCTAATTCAGAATATCAACATGCTAACCGAGGCCGGTTCGCCTTGAACCCGACATCCAAACATCACCAAATTTCATAGTCCACTAGGTTTTATCATGTTGAACTAGGAACCAGTCCAACTTCCCCAAAAACCGGCCCAAAAATTGGTGAACCGGTCACCCGAAGGAATTACACTAAACCGGCCGGTTCACCTCGAACCGGCCACCCAAAATTTCCCGAATCCACTTGGTTTGATAGTTATTTTCTTCCTGAATCCAGAATCGGTCAAAAATCTAGATTCCCAGTTAAATTGGGCATTGAACCGGCCGGTTTGGTCAAACCCTCATTTTTTTTCTTTTTTCTCTTTTTTTTCTCAACTTGAGTTGCGGCTCGCGGCTCGGCTTAAGCCGCCAGCCCGGCAGCTCGGCTTGAGCTGTGATTCACGGCTTGGGCCCACTTGGGCTGGCCCAATCCAAGGCTCGGCCCAACCCACCCAACTGGGCCGGCCCAAATTGCTCGGGCTTTCCCCGGCCCGAGCCCAACAGGGACTGGGCCCAACCCAGCCCAGCCCAACCCGTACCCAACTTGGGCTGAGTCAGCTCAGTGAACCGAGCTGACTCGCCCAGTTCAACTCAGACGGACCTGGATACTATTTGGGTCCGTCTCCTTCACCCAGAAACTACATCCGGGTCTATAACAGACCCGGATCCCCAAAATTTGAAGAAAAAACTCAATTTGAAGCTTACCCGAACCGATCGAAGGCCGACAATCCCTCTTCCAAGCTTGGCGAATCTCACAAAGACTTTTAATCGGAGAAATTGAAGCTAAATCTCCCGATTTTATGGAATTCCACCTGTCGGCACCCCCAGTTTTTCCCAACTCAATTCCTACTCCAACTCTCTCTCTATCACTCAATTCTTTCTTCCTTCTGGCTAGCCTCTCAAGCACAATTAAAGTCTTAAAAGCTAGAAAAGCTGGCTTGCTCCTATTGGAGCAAATTTTGGCTTCTACACCTTTCAACCAGCTTTCGCCCGAAGGTCCCCTTTTTCCTTTTTTTTTTTCTTTTTTCAATTCCACCCACCAACTTTTGTTTTGTTCACTTTAGTCCACCAATTTTTGAATTAACCCCTAGAACTTTCAATTTTTGCTAAATACCCCAAAATAAAATAATGAAAATACTTCGGGCCATTACAAAAAGTGATTTACAAATTAATATAAAAGTTAAAAGTGATTTACAACTTGAAATCAAAAAAATATATCTAAACTCTAACAGATAATCAAGACAAATATAACTTTCCTTACCCGGACTGCTAGAACGTTTTTAACTCTTTAATTAAAATAATTGGAATCAATTGTTGAATAGTTGATTCTTGTCAGAATTAAAAATCTTTAATCTTAAGATAATCACCCAACACTTTCAAAAATTCTTTGATTAGTCTTGAATGAGACTTTTTTGAATCTAAATGATTTGGATTATTTTAGATATTTTGGAGGAGACCCCAAATCTCCATTTTATAGCCTAAGATGTTGTAGGAGGTGTAGGAGTCTTTGAACGTTTCGAAAATCCTAAAATTCGTAAAAAATTAGCCCAGTTTGTTGTAGTAGATTTTGATGTACTATAATGCAATAATTTCAATAAACAGCGTGCTATAACGGGCTCCAATATGCTATAGCGGGCTCCAACATAATATGGCTCCGGTTATAGAAATTGTTACAATTACTTTTTTTTTTTTTAACAAAACTCTCTTACACCTAAACTTATAAATAGGTATTTCTCAACCCTAAACGTTTTAAAGATACTCCCGAAAGTAAAAAAATTTAAATGAAAATAAATTTCTGGCAAGCTTTCATCGAAAAATAAAAATTAAATATAATTTTTTAAAAATTATATTTTTTAAATAAAAGTTTTCAAAGGATAGCTTGTCCATCTGGAAAAAGAAACTAAACTAATTTTTTAATTAAAAAATTTATGATGAAAGTATTCCGTCAAAAAAAGAAATGCATATTTTAATATTTTAAGAAAGGTTATCCATGGACAGTGTCCATTGAAAACCCAAAATTCCTGTCAAAAAAATAAAATTTTTAAATAATTAAAAACACAGTTTTTGACAAAAACTATTAATTGGAAACTCAAATTGATATTGAAAAGTGGGCCGAATTTTTCTGACGGGTGTTTAAGCCCGTTAATCAAACAGATCAAGTTACTTTTTTTCCGTGTCTCTCACTCTCTCCCTCTCTTCCCACTAGTGTTGCTCTGCTTTTCTCTCTTCTCCACCTCCCTTTCTCGCTTCTTCTTGGCCATCGACCAATTACCTATACCATAAATAATATTTTTAATAATAATTATAATGTGATTAATGATAATTTTTATTATTAATAAAAATTTTATCAATAACTAGATTAGTATAAAAGAAATTCATCAAAGGACTGACATATCTTATATAAATTCAATAATTGATGTCAAACTAATTACTGAATTACGAGATAAGCAAAGATGTTATAAAGAGATAGAAATAGAAGAGGTAAGTTAGGAAAAGAAGTTTACATACAGGAACAACAAGAAGCAAGAGAAGATGATGAGAAAAATTCAAAATTTGATGATGAGGAAATGAAGCCATCAGTAGAGTATCAAACAGATTAAATATTTGCATTCTAATTAATAATATATAAGTATATTGTATATTTAGTCAAAGTTTGGTTGTTATTTTTAATAAATAAATTTAATATAATTCAAAACGTAATGTAATTGATTATATGTTGAAATTATTATACTTAACTATTTATATTTGGTATAAAGGTCTTCAGGAGGTAGATGAGATAAGGGATAGACTAAAGAAACATCAGGGGGTAGGAAAAAGAAGTCTACACACCATTCCCTCAAGTTATAAGGCCACAACCACCATTCACCATACAATCACAACCACCACTTACCATTCAGTATGACTAGGGTCATACTCACTCGCATGTCTAGTTACCATCCCTATTTATGCCAACGTTGGGATTTAGGACGCTATCTCAATCCATTCCTACAACCATGTCTCCATATGTTGACAAGGGTAGTTTTAAGTCAGGTTCGACTAGGTTTTATATTCCATCTTTGGATTCTACAGAGAGGTGAATAATTCTCAAAGGATACACATCAAACCAGTTGGTGATGAGGGGTAAGTTTTAATAATTATTTAATGTAAACATATTTGTGTTTATTTATATAACTAATTAAGTAATTGCTGTTATTTTCCAGGTTTAATCCTCTTATTGAGGCTGTTTATGCTATCTCATTCATCATAAAAGCAATGTTTCTAGATTTCTATCCTTCTTGGAAGGTGGTTCCCTTTGAGTTATGGTTTAGGAGTTCGAGGTACGTATTTAAGATTCAATTGTTTTATTAAAATAATAATATTGTGTTAACATTAGTTAACTTTAAAATTTTGTAAGAATATTACACTTGGGATGTAGAGAATGAGGCAAACAATAGGAGGATCTTTCACAAGCACGGATGGCATTGGCCGTCCGACATACTAAGAGAGGTACCAAGCTCAATTGTATTCTCTTTTTTGCATGGGATAGGCTGGTAGAGCACTAGTGTAATAAAAATTCCGAATGCCTAAGTACCCAGAACAAGAAAACAATCGGAATTGAGAGAAAGGACGCTCGCTTCACATTGAAGGCGCTATCCCTCCTAATGAGCATGATTAAAGAATTGTAAGAAATTATTAAGTATTATATATTTTTAGTAAATTTTATGATATTTTATATAATTATAAGTGTTTAGCTTCACATTAATTGACTATTGTAGGTACAATAGATTGAGAAGGTTCTATCAATTTTTGAAGTATTTGAGCATTGCCATGCAAAAGAGGAAGGAGAAATAGAAGACATGGGTTGATTAGTGATCTGAGAGGATATATGTGAGTTAATTTAAAATTTAAAATTTTTTATTTGTATTGACTTATATTACAATGTTTTTCGCATTACTTTTAATTTAATTATTGTAACTCATATATTTTATTATATATTTTATCATATACGTAGAGTGACTTCAGCGCAGCATCCAAGAGGTTTAATCTTTTCACACTCAACTTGTAGGCTTAGTGACACCTAATTGTGAGACAGACATTTGGGTGAGAATTGCTGGTGGGAAGACAAATGGTCATATATATGGATCGAGATCTTAGTCATCTTTGGGAGAACATTCACGTTTAGTATCCTATGCTTCGTCTTCCTTTGCATACAGGGTAGTAGAGCTTGCTCAAATACATCAAAAGGAGGAAAAATTTGATGAGAAGGTGGAGTCTATCAAGGTGAATGTACAGCAGCTGATGATTGTGGTCCAAAGCTTCCCACACTGCGCTTCTATTGAAGCATTTAGAGCTCCTTCACCGATCTGAACTGTCTAGAGTTCTGGCACCAATGTCATCACTACCAATCCTTATGCATGAGTTGGATGAGAAGATTGAGTCAGGTGAGGACAGTTAGATTAAGTCATTATATATTTTTCCCAATTTCTTTGGTGTGAAATTTGTTAATCTCAAGTTTTTATATTTATTTTATTAATGGCAAAATAAATTACAATTATTATATGTATATATTTATAGTAAACAATATAGACAAATTATACTATTAAATTTATTATTTAACTACATACACTACATGTGCTATATTGTAAAACTATCAAATTAAACATGTGTGTAATAAAATGATTATATCTTATTATAAAAAGAAGTCCAAAAATAATAAAATCAATTTTATATGAAATTAGACTCAAATAACTTTATTTTAATATATAATGTGTCTTATATACTATTTTATATTAAAACGGTTTATTATATCAACTTCATACATCATTATCTGAAAAAGTTATTTTTCTGAAATCTGCATGATATAATGTTTAAATAGTAAAATATGATTTATGATATAAATAAAATTTTGTATTAAATTTATTTGTAAATTAGACGTGCTGAGATTTAAAAGTATATATTATATGCATATTTTTCACTTATAAATTGATAGATATAATTTTTGAAAGTGGGTTATTCTGTTGAGTCACACTATTAGTAAATAAAATGAGTATATTATTGTATTTTTATCATATCTCAAAATATAAAAATCAAATATGTACAAATCTAGTTTTGAATGAAAGAAGATATTGTAAGCTTTTTAACAATATATAATTCATTATTTTTTATGACAAATTCAAATTTCTAGATAATTTTGAACTTAACCGATAACTTTTATCAAAAGCAATTTTATATTCTGACATATCGTTGAACTTTTGATTATTTCTCTCTAACGGTGCGTGATAATTCAATGATTTCTTTTGTGTTTGAAAATAGACCCATTCAAGAGTGTTCAAGAATTTTTAAAAAGTTTTTAAACGTTCAAAGTCATTTTATTTGAATTTTTGAAATAAGTCTATGTGCAATTACTGTTGAAACGAGTCAACGTCTCTCCAACATCTCTTTGGTATTTTTAGTTTATAAAAAGAATATAGATCGAAGGGAAAATGACATAAAAATAAGCTTTCAAAGTCTTCTCTATTTTTCTTTAAAATTTTTTGTGTTACATTATTTATTACTAAATATAAGAGTGTATAGAGTAAATTGTTATATTTTTAAGAGTACCTCTTTAAAGTAAGATTATTTTGTTACATGAGTAGTAGCTAATCCTACTTAGAGAAATTGCTACATTTCTACTTCATTTTCATTACCATTTGTATTGGTGTTTAAAACTCACTGAATCAAAAATTTTGTAGTAAGGATTTCTTATCTCTGTTAAGTATAATGAACTTTATTTGTACTCAAGATTTCTTACTTCCGTTAAGTGTAAGGGATTGAATGAAATCTCGACTGGTTGAAACTCAAGAGAATGGATGCAGACTTGGGTAGCAAGTCAAATTACTATAAAAAAGTTTACATTTTTTTATCCCTACTCTCTTTACTTTATTTATAATTATTTATGTTATTTTAGGTGAACTGCTTTAATTCAATTTTTAAAATTTTTTCTACTTAACTTTCGTGGAAAAATATCTAATTCACCCCCCTCTTGAGTTGCCTTTTGAGACAATAAAATTAAATATTTATTTATTTTTGTTAAATAAAATTTAAATTATTATAATTTTGAATGCTTAAAATTTTGTATTATGTTGTTTGAATTGATTTATATTTGGCTATATGAAAAAATTATTCATAAAATTTTTGGATTTTTTAATTTTTTTATAATTTTAGAGAATCTCAAGTGAAATCTTTGACGAAGACAATCATAGATTCTACCGGAATCTTCAATGGAATAGCCGCCAAAGATTCTGGCAAAATCTCGGACGTAGTTTCCAACAGTTTCCATTCAAAATTTGTTCGCCTAAAATTTTAAAAATTCCATTATAAAATTGAGATTCTGACTAATAGAATCTGCGATCCAACTAACATTTTTCTGATAATTGTCCTTGGAAATTTCCAAGATAGTCCATGGAACATCCTTCTCTCTCTCAGAAATGGGCATTTTTTGATGAATTTTATCCATCGGAAAATGCCTCTTTTCTTATATGAAAAAATCACTTAAAATCATGAAAATTTATTAGAAAAACAACTGCTAAGTTTCCTTGAAATAAACAAAAATCGCTTAAAGTCATGAAAATAATAAAAAATATATTAAAAAAATATTTGGATAATAAAACACTTAAAGTCATGAAAATCATGAAAACTATATTACGAAAATAATTGCTAAAAAGGGTAAATTAATGCCATGAAATAAAACAAAAATCACTTAAAGTCAAGAAATTAATGAAAATTTTATTAGGATGCAAAAATATTTGAAGTCATGAAAGTCATAATAACTATATTAGAAAAAATAACTGCTAAAAAGGGTAAATTAATGCCGTGAAATTTAAAAAAAGAATTAACTAAAGTTATGAAATTAATGAAAACTATATTATTAAAATATTATGAAAAAATATTTAAAGTCATGAAAATTATATTTGTAAAATAACTACCAAAAATGATAAATTAATGCTATGAAATTAATGAAAATTATTTAAGAAAATATTAGGTACAAAAATCAATTTAATCATGAAAGTCACGAAAACTTTGTTCGGAAAATAACTACTAAAAATGGTAAATTAATGCCATGAAATAAAAAAAATTCACTTAAAGTCTTGAAATTAATGAAAACTTGATAAGTCCTAATTATTTGCATTTTTTGTATAATTTTTTAGGATTTGTAGTTTAATTTGAAGAGTTATTGGTTTAATTGGATAAATCCAATATTGATTTGGTGCAAATATTCTCTCTTGATAAATTTTAGAAAATTTGGATATTTATTGATTTATTTTGAATTATTTTGCAGATTTAATCAGGGAGAGTCAATTTGGCCTAAAGTGAAAGAGTTTAGGAAATTTTAAAGAAATTCAGGGGTAAAATAGGAAATTTATTAAAAGAGATTTGGTTATATTGAAGAGAATTAACTTAAATTTGAATAGAGAAAAGAATACTTGAAGATATCAGATATCTCAACGGGGAAAAATTTATAAAACATAAAAGAAAGAATTTTGGGAAAAATAAGATTCCCATGCACACAACCCTAGAGAATAACAGGGAGTTGATTTTCTTTGAGGAGGAGGAGACCGACTGTTGGGGCATTGGGAGAACAATTGAAGTCTTTGGTGCGTTCTCCTTGTTTGGCCGGAAACTTGAAGATTAAAGGGAACAGTCAAGCAACTACTAGATTTTCACGATTTATCATTTATTATTATTATTATTTTCATCCATATATATATATATATATATATATTTTATGATGGCATGAGTAATGGGTAAAACAGATTCACTCAACCAAAACAATTCAAACTTAACTAAAATAATTTTAGAAAAAAAAAATTGAATTAAAATTTATTAATAAAAAGCTAATAATACTTACACAATTGATTTCAAAAAACCCTATTTAAATTCTAATAAGAACCAATTACAAATCTGATTACTTTTACACCAATTTATCTCAAACTGTTAGAACGTTTCCAATTCTTTACCCTATGACACTTCAATTCTAGACCGCTAGAATATTTCTAACTCCTTATCCTAAAATAGCTAGAATTAGTTGTTGAATAGTTGATTATTGTCGAAAAACTTTAGTTGAGTCTTGAATTTTTGGAGATTTTTTTTTCTTCCCATTCCAATGAAAAATTAGTCTTTTTTTTTATAGAAAAGAGTTCTAAAAGATGTAGGAGTCATAAAAGATAAAGATTCTTTAAAAGTATAAATTTTCCCTATTGAGATAATTATAAAAATTTGGATAAATCTAAAAGTAAAATAAAAATATAATCCTTAATCAAATACAAATCTTCCCAAAAAAAAAAAAAAAACCTCTCGAATTAATTTTGAAAAATTTCATGATATTTTTCTTTAATAGAATTTGATTTTTGTTTTTAAGCATGAATTAATTTCTTTTTGCTAGGATCATAATAGAACTTAGCATATATATTGGTATTTTAATTTAATTTTATCTCAATTATTTCATATTTAGATTATTTATTCCATTCTATTTTTAATACTTTTAATTATCTGGCCAACAGTTGAATAGATTTAGCAATTAAATTAAGTTTTGACGAAAAAATATTCAATTTAACATTGAGTTGAACAGCCTAGATTTGATTTATTTGCATAGATAAATAAATTGATCCGTGTGTGTAGGGTAAAAATATACCTATATATCCTAGGTAATCAAAAATAGGATTTGTTTTTTTATTTAAAATTGATTTTTATAGAAATATAGTTAATTAATTTTAATTAAATGTGTTTATATTGTTTTGAAAGAAAAATATAAATAATTTATTTCTCTAAGTTAACAGTTGGACGTGATTGAAATCATAATAGATTGATTTAAAATCTAATTGAATGCTAAGAGAAGTGGGAATCTTAAGTTTTCTGTCATTAATTTTTATCTGTATACGGCATGTTATATTCTAATTATTTAATTTGAATTTAGTTTTGTTATATAAATTTTTATCTTTGAAATTGGATTAATTAGATAAATTAGATTATTATAATCTTAGTACTTAAAAGGAAAATTAGGGTAAGCCCTTGGGAGAACAATATTTTTCTCATTATTTTATTATTTCAAAAGATATATATGCTTGCCTGTTGATTTTTGGCAACAAAGCTATATTAGGAAAATAGTCAAAAGATAATCACTTAAAGTGACGAAAGTCATGGAAATTTTATTAGAAAAATAATTACTAAAAAAGATAAATTAATACCATAAAATTTGGAAAAAGAAAAATCACTTTAGCACTAATTAGTGAGCACATTAATATTGTGTTGATGCAAATCCATTGTTTGGTTTGGAAGAATTAATATTATTCCTCTCTAATCCAAGATAATGAAGAATTAATATTTTTTAAAAAAAAATTGAATAAGTTTTGACAAAAAAGTGGCAATTTCTAAGATAATAATTTTTTTGATAGAGTTTCAGTCCATCAGAAATTCTATTAAATTTTTGACAGAATATTCTGTCAAAAATTCTGATAAGTTGAAACTTCACTGGAAAATTGTATGACAGAATTTCATGATGAGCCACATTTTGACCAAATTTATTGCTATATTTTTTATATTATTTGGTTTAATTTATCTTAAATGCTTGCTATTTGAATTCATTTTGATGTTTTATAATTTCCCAACACTTTGGAAGAAAAACTACTTAAAAAAGGAAGTTTTCAAGACAATCATGAAAATGTTTACTAATTTGGCTCCAATTGGTCTCAAATGGAGATTTAGAGGATCTTGATTTGATTACAAAGGTTCTAGGAAGTTTTTTGGCTGGTTAAAGAAAGTGAACTATGCAATCTTAGCCATTTAAGAAAAATAAGAAGTCACATTTGTTTTTAGTTAGTAGATATGCAATCGAGAAGACGATATAATTATTTCCTAATTGGTCTCGTATTTCTAGTTTTGACTCCAGTAAGTATCTTGATCATGTCTCGGGTTACAGAGATCTGATTGGGGTGTGTGACCACTTTTTTGAAACCTTAAAGAAAGCTCTATGACTTTTATGTTTTCGACCAAAAACTGCTTCGGTTCAAAGAAAGGTCAAAAGTCGGCTAAAACAGAAAATACAAGAAATTTAGGGTGAAAAGCACTAATGGACAGGTTATGGGGACTTAAGCACGTGTGGAGGAGGTTTCAGAAAGGTTAAATGACTGTCTCCTTCTTCACTCGGTCGAAAAGACAAAGGAGAGTATTGATTTGGCATAATTTGGAAAATAGTACCTGTAATTGATCAATTCACTAAATCTATGTTACCAGATAGGGAGAGCTTAATTTTACAGGCTTCTTAACCTTTCTTGGCCAAAATTCTACTCCCAAAGAAACCCTAGAATTGTCCTTTGGACATGCCCATGGGCATCAGAGGAGCATTTTGGCAGAATTTCATTCTCCACGAATTCACATAGAAATTCAGTATATTTTCGGATATGACTGGTTTTGCTAAAAAATTCATAACTTTGGCTAGGAAACTCTGATTGAGATTATTCCAGAGGCCTTGGAAAGATAAGAGAAAAATCTACAACTTCTATGTTTTTACCTGAGCCTAATTCAGAAGGAAAAAGAGTAGAAATTGGCCAAACAATAAGCCCAGAAAATCTGTCCAGTTTATCAGATTTTGCTAAGAAACTTCCTTTGCACCGGAGATATCTTTTGCTGAGATGGAAAGGTTTTTATTTGGAAGGAAGAAGGTTAATTAGTCTGCTGAATTGATTTGGAGAGTCTCCACTCTCTTCCTGGCCGAATATTGAAGAAGATATGCTTTGGTTGAAAATCTACTTTTGGAAAGAAGAATATTGACTTGCGGAGGAAGCTTCATTCATAGCTGATTTGTGGAGAGAAGTTGCAATTGTACATTCCTCTCTTCTCCACCAATACAAAAAAGAAACTCTCCTCTCTTATTCATATATACAACCTTCCCTCTCATCCATAACCACTCAAGGACATAAGTCGATTTTCTGAAGTAAGGAGAAAAACATAAGTAAGAAGAAGAGACTTCATTACAACTCTAGGATGAACCAAAGTTAGAGCTGGGTAAAGTTTCTCTTATTCTTGTTTATCTATTTTGAACTCTATTTTATGAAATTGTACATGAATGTTTGTTTTATGTTTTATGAGTTTAAAGTTGTGATTTCTATTCTATTTGAACGAGTTCTTTATTATTATTGGTAGTTTATACTTGATTGAGTTCAACGTTGATTTCTTGTTTAGGGACCAATTTGGCTAGAATTGATTGTTGAATGTTATTATTTGATAACAATTTTTAGGGACTAACTTGGATTATTATCAAATAATTAAGAAGGCTTAAATCAACCATAATTGTGATTTGGCTAAGAATTTCATCTTAAATAGAAGAGAGTCTTGTGGTAATTTAAGCTTTGAGAAATTCAATTGTGGCTGAATCATCCTATTCATCCACCCACCACCCACCATAATCCATTTAAATCTTTCATATCTTTTCTGTGGCACACATTAAAACTTGACTATTCTTTTTACTATTTTTTTTGATTTTTTAAGGCTCATTTATTCTTTTAGAATCAAGAACACAAGTTGTTAAATCAAACACATCTAATATTTAATTTCTCGTTGAGAGACGATATCCCGAGATGAACTTTTATCTTTTTCTAAAAGTGATTCATGCACTCACAAGCATTATAAATTTAAAATTTGTGCACCTTTTCCGAAAAAATTGTCCACCGGAAATTACTGAAAAAAATTTAAAAAATTCCCCATAGAACTTGTATTTCCATTGGAAAAGTACGATATTTGTCAGAAATTTGAGTTTCTAGCAAACAAACTTAATGAACTAACCAACAGATGTCTAACAAAATTTTTCTAATTTCTGACGGGATATGCCACTCGAAAATTTTCAACAAATTAATTTTTCTGTCAAAAATTATTTTCAATACGCTTGTGGACTAGTGTCTGTCAGAAAGTCCACCAGAAAGTGATTTTTCTGGACGGACTTTTGGCTTTTTCCCATGGACCATGGCCCAAATCCATGCAGTGTCTCTATATTCTACTTTCCATAATGATAATTGCCTCTTTTAGTCCTGAAAAAGAAGAGAAGCTATCATCCCAAAACGTTTAATTTTTCTAATGACAAAAATTTATGTGAAAGCTAAACTATTAATAAGAGACTTTCGCAACAACGAATGACAGGTAACCAATTTGAAATCATGTCTCATAACGCCAAAGCACCATGCCTTGACCAGTCCAAAACCATTTTTATACAAACCATGTTTATACAAAGTTTCGAATGCAGTGCTTCTGACAAATTCATGAAAATTATCTATTCTCCAAAAATCAGCAAGCCGTTAATATTTGTTTAAAGAAGAGATTAATACATCTAAGAAAATTGTCGCATTTCTTAGTAGAAACTGAAAGCCATAGCCAAAACTCGATCAAATTTTTAAGAACTGTGATTCTGTTCCTAGCTTACAACAAGAAGAAATAGTACACGTTAATATTTTCATATGTATTTGCATCAGGCATATCTCCAGCTGGACCTTCAAAGGAGGTGACTGGAAATCCTTAATCACGGAGGAAAGGATGAACCAAGCATGGTTGCGCTTTCATGGCGCGACTAACCAGAACAGCCTGCCTAGTCCCGCCCTAAAGGCGCGACTAAGTCTGAAGAAGCTGCGACTAATTCACTTGAACCGGTCTAATGGTTTTCAGACATCCTGATCCTAATTCGATTTGTGATCTCACATGCCGTTGGTCCTCCGGCTTTGAAACTTGAATGCCCAAATGTTCCCCTGGTGTGAAGGAATCCCGAGTTGGAGAATTAAGCAATTGGGACGGTTCTGATTCTTGGGATGAACTGATACTCTAGTGTTGACCCTGTTGTCGCAAAATGGTAATTCGTTGGGCTACGATGAAAGGAAGGAATTCTAACTTCGCGCTTTTAAATGGGTTGAGACTTGTCCATGCATTAAGGATGCTTTAGTCATGTTGCCCTCTTGGACAAAAATGGGGCTGCAAACATAAAACCGTCAAATAAGCCCTTGAAATATGGAAATAAACTCTTAAAATTTTAACTTATTCAATTAGATCTTTACGTACTTAATTAGGCTTCCTTTGAATTATTACAGTCAATTCCCTCGTACTCTCAATTATACCCCTAAAGTTCAGAACCTTTCAATTTAAATCCTTGGACCTTCCTGTTAAGCCCTTGAGCTTTTAATCTCTTTGACCCAATCCTTGATCTTTCACCGATCTAGTTCCTGGTCTCTGGCAAATAGATCATGTAACTTATGGAAATTACATAATGAACCCCCATACTTCCAGTTATTATAACTAAGCATTTCTCCTTCATCCTGCCATCATAACAGTTAAGATTAACTCCACCGTTCACTACTCATGTGTACAGTGGGGATCCTTGCGAGAGAGAAGTTGTCTCTCTCTCTCTCCCTGAACAAAATCAGAAGATATCGGCTTAGCCTTTGAATTTCCAAGCGTGTTTTTGCCATTGCAAATTGACCAAACTGCCCTTACTTATTTCCCTAAAAGACACGCGCGTTCTTATTCTTGTTAAATAATTCCAATCATATCTCACCACTTTGAAGATTCATTTATTTTTGAAGATTCATTTATTTAAGGGAGAACACTCCGGTGCCCCCTTTAAAATGAGGGTTTTGGCATCCTCTTCACGGGGGCCAATTGTTGTTGATCACGTAGATAAGTTAAATTTGAAATAAGCCCTTGATTTCAAATGAAAGATTTTCTTCCTCTGTTTGCTTAATGCCAAAATCTTCAGGCTCAAATCATTCATCTACACAGTATAGTTCTGGCGGCATCGAGCCGATGAGAAATGTTGGTGGTGGTCTTGAAGCTTTTGTTTCTTCAAATCATCGAGGAGTCCTATTCTTCCCTGTCTTCGTTCTTAAATTGTACAAAAATAGAACAAGACCCAAAAGAGAAGCCATGAGTTCTCCCAGGAGATACTAATGTTCAATCATCATCGTCACTGCCATGAAAGGAACACTTAAGAACTACCTACTATCCTCAAGAAAGAACACTCTCTCTCTCTCTTTCTAGAAACATTTTTGTCAAGGTTCGAAAAACCGGACCGTTCATCGAACCGAAAAAGTTACCGACTCACGGTTCACTGGTCCAACCGTCAATTGAACCGTTATTGAACCGTAATTAAACCGTGACGTCATAATTATATAATATTTATATTTATATTTATATAAATACAAAAAAAAATTTAAGGTCAATATTATTAATTATTTATAATAATATCAATTAATATTCAAGATTTAATTATTATAGTGCATGCAAAATAAAAATAACAAACTATTAATCTATCATTCAAAATAAAGATGAAGAATTTAAATTATAATTGTTTATTTTTATAACTATTTTAAAAGAAAAAAATAGTTCATATGTTATAATTTCTTTCACGTGGTTGCAAATTGACCAAAAAAAATAATATCAAATAATTATAAAAATAAAAATAACATATAAAATTAAAAATAATTAAATTAGTTATATCCATTCTTTGAAATGCAATATAAGGACTCAAATTTACATCTTCTTTATTTTTTTTATGAAATATTAATTATTGAATTAAATTTAATATAAATAATTTTAATTTTATATTTTGTATTACACTTTTAATTTTAAAATTTTTGTGAAATAAGTGAATTATTCATTATGTGATGAAATTAGAATAAGTTAATTTAAAACAAATTGTCAATATATATTTTAACAAATAATAAGATTACACCAAAGTAGTAGTGGTCTAGTGGTAGAATAGTTAGTATTTTATACAATAGACCCAGGTTCAATTCCTTCCTCACGCATTACTTTAACAATTTTATCAAAAATAATTGAACCGGCTGGTTTGCATTGAATCGGGACTGGTTCACCGGTTCGAACGGTTCAACCGCCGGTTCGAATGGTTCGCAAAAAGGAGGCCGGTTTTCTGGAAAATGCGGTTTTCTGCAAAAACCGGACCGGTTATATAACCGATCGACGGTCCAACCGGTCCGACCGGCCGGTCCGGTCCGGTTTTTCAATCCATAAGCGGAGAAGTTTCCGGTGCGAAAGAGCAGTCAAATGTGGCGCCTTTAATAGGCAAAACCAGTTCGAACGGTTCAACCGCCGGTTCGAATGGTTCGCAAAAAGGAGGCCGGTTTTCTGGAAAATGCGGTTTTCTGCAAAAACCGTACCGGTTATATAACTGGTCGACGGTCCAACCGGTCCGACCGGCCGGTCCGGTCCGGTTTTTCAATCCATAAGCGGAGAAGTTTCCGGTGCGAAAGAGCAGTCAAATGTGGCGCCTTTAATAGGCAAATGCAAATCAAATCTCGAAGGCATTAACAGCTATCTTATGAAATTATACTTTGTACAGTCACCTACCCGTTGGTGCTCATCCTCTCGTTGTCGCTGATGCTGCTCGTGTTGCTACAATGGGACAAGAAAGGGTGGGGAGTCCTAGTCGATGGCACTGCTTAGGTGCAAATGCACACCAGTAAGGGGGATCACCGACTAGAAGGTGATGGCCTAGGGAAGGCTAAGGCACCAGTAGTGAGGAAGGCTTGGGGAACACGAACGGGATTAATATTTTTACTTTTACAATTAAGTCTCTCTAATATTGGAATTTGTAATTAAATGCTTTGCTGATGTGTGTTTGTCTTGTATACGTAGACTTACATTATTGGTCCACGTAAGCAAGGGTTCTAAAACCCAAAAAATACTATAGGCACGGTAGAATTCTCCTTATTTAATTAATTAAAAACTTATTAATTACTAAAAATTGTCGTAATTATTCTAATAAATTTAGTTATTAAAATAAATAATTACATAAATAAATTTAATTAGAAAAATTAATAATAATCCAATTAATTTGCATGAGTTGCCTATGTAATTATTTAAAAATAAAAGTATAATAATAATTATTATTAAATAATTATTTAAATAAAAATAAGATTGTTACACTTTTAATAACCATTCAGCCCTAGATCTCTATTTGCTCAGCCTAGCTTTTCGATACATACATGCAATTTCTGTGTCAAGATTGAAAAACTTTTGCCTTTGCTAGCCCCATAACCTTCTTTCTATTATATTAAATTTAAAAAAAAAATTCAGCTCTTTATATTTTATTAAATAATTTTTAACTCTATTCTTATCTTAAAAAAATACTTTTTTTTAAGACTAACAATTGCATAAAAATTTTATCAAAAAAATGAAGGTAACTCAACTTTACTTAACTAAGTTATCTATGTGATTAAAAATTAAAATTTATGTGATTCACTATAAAAAATTATATTTTTAAATATCTAATTTTTATTTTTTAAAATAAAAAACTAAAAATCAAAAAAATTAACTTTTGATAATCTAATTTTACCATTTTTTATTTTTATAATTTTTTTTTATTTTATAATTTACAAGGAGAATATTATTCATTTTAGTTTTAACAATGGTTGATTTAAACAGGATGTTATATTCATTTTTAAAAAAATAAATTTTTAAAATTTGAAATTTTTGTATTTTCGCATTACTTCCTTTAATATGAGAAAATTAAAAAATTCTAGGAATTTTTAAAAAATTAATTTATTAAGAATTTTATTTTACAATTTTCTTACAAAATTAGATTTTTTTATATCCCAAAAAAATAATTTGTAAATATAAAAGTTAGATTTTGTAGTTTTTTTCACCAATATGGTCACTTTAAATATTGAAATAAAACTAAAAAAATCATAAAATAGAAAAATAAAAAAAAAGTAAAATTAGGTTACCCAAAATTCAAATTTTTAAGTTTTTCCTTAAATTTTTAATTTAAAACTAAAAATTAGAAATTTAAAAAATATTTTAAGTAAATCAAATAATATTTTAATTTTTAATTGAATAAATAATATATGCAAATGAAATTAAGTCACCTTTACTCTTGTTTAACAAAATATTTAGGTGATAATTAATATAAGGAGTACATATTATTTTAAAATAAAAATTGAATTAAGTGTTATTTAAAAATATTTAAAGAGAGTAGAGTATTTTTCTTTTTTTTAACAGGGATCAAGTGGAGATAAACACACGTCTATAGAACCCCACTATTCTTGACCACACCTGGACACTCGTCGGATTTAAACCACAGTTCGAATCTGTACACTGTTTGCCTTCTTCTTTTCCCTTTATTGTTGCGGGTATCACCGTCAGTTCTCAAGATATTTCGCATTTCGCGGAAAGAGATCCGTCCATTCTTCTATACGTCCTCGCACATTTTGCACACCAGTTTTGCCATTGCAACAGGTGAAAGGGCCCCCATAAAGCCAAGATCTGTATCAGATCGTCATCCAACGGTTGACTGAACGCTCAAATTTGTGAGCCCCTATTTGGATGGTTCAGATTGAAACAGAATTTTACTGGTCCCTAAACCAAATCCAAGGCAAAACATTCCCCTACGCTAGTCTCCCGAGGAGGTCCCGCTAATGCTTTCACAACCGGATTTCCATAGTCTTCGTACCTCCTCCCCACTATTTGGGCATTTCCGGTTTGCCCATGTACACCCGATCCGAACCATCGACACCCCTGCGCCCGGTTGACCATTGAAGATCATAGGAAGTAGCATCGCAATTTCCCTCATCACAAGAATTAAGGGCTTTTAATATCCACTATATCGCATTGAACATCGAAGCTCCACTTCATATGCCTAAATAGCCATGAATTCTGTTTGAATTATAAGCGTTGCATTTTTTTTTTTAACTCTTTGTAAGTACTAACAAACCATCTATATTTGAGGAAATTATTTGGAAATCACTAATTCTCATTATTCTAGCCTGAAAAACCAGGTGAGATCAAGTTCTTAATTAGTCAACCAAATAAATAAAAATTGATTTAACTTCTTACTCATTTTTGCATTTTACCTTAATTTTGTGTCAGTATTCCTTATCCTTGAAAACATTTATACGCAGAAATTATATGTAGACATTGATACAGCATAATTTTAACTAGAAGTTGAAGCAACACACAGTATTGGTTGGCAAAATGAAATATATTCAATTATTATATTACATAATTTCAAAAAAATGTCATTCATATATAATTTTCAGAAGTCTTAACCCAGAGCTAGCAGGGGCAAATCCTACCTACTGCCATAAAACGTGAGGAATACTGTTTCCTCTCTCAAAGCAAAACTTCATTCTTAATAGCATGGTATATAAAGTTTAAAAAACTATCATAAATAAACCCCAAAAATTTTGCTTTCAGAAAGCCCAGGAGAGGAGAGGAGAGGATACGAGAGGAGTCATTCAGAACTGACAGGTCCACTATATTATGACACTTCCTTGCAGGGTTTAGACAAATCAAAGAGTCCACTGAACAAATAAACACAGAAATGGTTGAAAATTCTAGTTTTTCTGCAATCTAAACTGGAGAAGAAGTAGAGAAGAGATACAAACAATATAACACTTGGATAAACAGTGAAAACGTAAACAAGAAAACCAAAAATTAAAAATGTCGTGACACATCTTAAGACAGTTTTTTCTTTTGCTTTCCTGGTTTCTCTTTTACCTTCTCAATCTTCCCACCTCCATTACTGTGGTTGCTCACAGAGCCCTCCTGAGCACTGCACATTTGAGACCTCATCTTAAACCCAAACTTCTTTGACACGCTTCCCCATGTACTGCTTGAGCCCTTTTCCCGGCCCAACTTTTCAATCTCCTGCCTCATGTTTGAACACTCCTTCTCAAGCTCAGACACCCGCATCCTCATGTTATCCATCCCCACCTTCAAAACCTGATTCTCCCTCACAGCCGTTGCCCAGCCTCCTTCAGTCGATGCAGCCAAGCCACTTCTCAATTGTCTTGAACCATCGAGATTATCTGAAACCAGGAAGCAGCCTGCGATGGAAGTTCTGAGCTGAAGCTGCTCAAAGAAGAGGACCTGGACTATTATTCTGAGGGGCAGCCTCTCATTTTGTGCAGCATGTGTGCACGCTTCCAAAGAGAGCTTCTGGCAGTCCATCAGCCGACAGAGCTGTTCTCTATCAGACTCTGCCAACCATGGGTGTGACTGCAGAAAACCAACAAAGGATTATAAGCATTTCTTTTTGGCAGCGGGTGGCTTTTCAAATAATAAGCACATCCTGACTTAGTTAATCCACTCAATTGTTTTTCTTGCTTCATCCTGTAGGCCTAGAATCAGATCTTATTATCACTTAACTTGAAGTTGCATCCTCTTGATGCACTAAAAATATACAAGACAAGAATCATGAACTCAGAAATTGTCCAAGAACCAAAACCCAGCCTACCACAAAATCCTGGGGACAAAGTAATCCAGGCATCCATGATGGGTCATATAAGATTGGCAGCAACAACCAGGAGGTCGAATTATGATCGCAAATATAATAACTGACTAAATAGGTGAAAATGACTCTTATCACTGATATTCCAAATTGATTCTCAATATATGTATTCTAATTCTTAAAATTCCACTTCAAATATAAATAGTTGTAACAAATTTTCACTTGAATCCCCAATTTTTTTTTATATTACATTAAGAGAAGATAAAGAAAATATTCAGCATTCAGAATCCATTAGGGAAGGCTAGGATGAAATAGAATCTCCAACAGGCAGAAACAGGGAAAGAGACAGGTGGCAGGAACAAGGATGGTGATCTGGGTATATTTAGACAGTATTCTACTCTGCTTCTTGTTCTCAGCTTTCATTTTCCAGGTTTCTGAAAACAAAAGATGTTAAAAAATCTGGAAAACTCCACCACCTTCATATTGTTCTCATTTTAGCTCGAAAATACTTTCTGAGAATTCTGAATCTTTTGTTCGTCACTGAAAATGGGCCTTTTCGGGAAAGTTCTCCCAAAAGCAATATTCGATAGCAACATACAAAATGGGTTCTCTCTTTCCCAAATTAAAAAACTATTTTCAAAAACAAACAAATCCAAAGAGGCCCGGGTCCCAGCCTAGTAAAATCTCTACTCAAGTTCAGCAGTAATCAAGAAGTCTTACCTTCAGATAAATATCAATTGCACGGTAGAGGCCATCATCCAGGGGTCTGGCATATTCTGGTACTGTAGCTGCAAGGGTCTGAAACTTGGGGAGCTTCAGATTAACATCAGGGGCAACTTCTGCAAGGTATCCGTCAATCAATTTGGCCACCATTGTGATTGGTGTCAAAGAAGGCGAGCCAATTAAGTGGCCATCATCGACTGAACAGGGAGAGGCCCCACCACCACCCGTTGCCTGATCTATGGCCAGAAAGTGCTCAAGAATTCGCTGCACACAATCAACATTATAAAGAGTCTCCATGGAGTATGAAAAGTTAGGCATCAAGAGATCTTCCAGATTAGCCTGATCAAGCTGCATCCCAATCCTTTTCTCTAAGTTTGATATGCAAGAGGGGCTTGCTCGAAGAATCATGGCTGTACGAAGTAGACCAAAAAGAAATTTGGTTGAGACTAAACCCTTCTGCATTGGAAGTAACCTATCAATTTCTTCAAGTAATAGCTTCTGCTCTTCTTCAGATGGTGGGACTGGTGCCAACCTACTGCTAGATTCACCACTCCCCTTACGCCGGTTCAGTCCTGGCAAGTACTTCTTCGCATAATAAGTGAGAGAACCTGCAATTATCTCCTCTCTAATACCTCGACATTCCATTGCTGAAATTAATCTTTTGTAAAGAGGCAAACTCAAGCTCGAGACATCTTCGTACCACCAATCTGGACTAGAATTTTTAGGCCTTGCCCCTGTGCTTATGCCGTTCCACAGTAGACTCCCTCCTGGACTTTGTAGAGGTCCACCATGCTCCATGATGGGCCACCCAAATAGATTTGGATCACTACTAGCCTTCAGAGCTAGGGACTCGATGCACCTCTTAGTGATCTGAAGTTCTTCAGCATAAGGTAGAATATCATCGCAGGTTTCAAGTGCATTAAGAGAGTCTTTCCAATTACGCAGGACTACTTGGTTGAGAAATAGTTCGGTCTGGGAAATTAGATTGCCCTCTCCATATTCATCTGTCATTTCAAGATGCTCAGCAGCACATCGTAAGTATACTACATTTGAGGACGTTAGTTCAAGTTTCACTCCATAGCAGAATTTGGCTACAAATTCAAATGTCCTAGCTCCCCCGGGGATGTCAGGGAGCTTGATGATGCAGCCCTCTTCTCCTTCATCGGATGTTTTTGCAATCAATCTTTCCATAACCCCACTTCTAGAAAGTAAAGGGAACTGCATTCCATGAATACTAAAAGGCATTAGAATTAGAAAAGCAAAGAAGTTTCTAAAAAATCTGTGCATGTCTGACCCCACAAAAGTCATATGTGTTCGCATATTATTTGCTAGAGTGTAGGAAAAAAACATGCCTTCAATGCGTAGAACAAAGTTCTATGCTTGTAATTAATAGTAACAATTGCTGAAAACTACTTGAAACCAGTTCTACTGAATAAAATCTATAGGGCACACCGTTTCGACTGATTAGGGCTAGACGTGATTAATGAGCAATCTTATGGATTAGTCACCATCTGGATAAACAACATCACTCCCTTATATTTAAACACACACACACACACACAATGTTAATTACATCCAACAGTTGAGATAAATTATTTCACCAGTGAAACACAACCAAACAAACATTCCCCACCACTCACAATTACAAACCATATTTATGCAAAGAATATTACCTTGTGGAGATGGAAGGACATTTCTCCAACTTCAACAACAACATCACTTGGCAGGCCAGTTGTGCAGAACCTAAATTATTTCACAAATAAAAGTCAAAATCAGTATACAGAAAAACAAACTTGTGTCCATATGTAAACTAACATACTGTGTCCAATCTCAGAATCAAGCTGTACACAATCAGTCAAGAAAGGAAGCAACATGGAATCTGGTACCATCAATGATTCACGCCAGCAGTGCATCTTCGATACAGTGGTTAATGGTAGCGTATATATGAATTTTACATAGGAATTTGACTTTATGTAGAATTGCATATAATTTTACAAGTTTTGTAGTTATATGGCTCCATGTAACACAGCTAAAGGTAACAAATCCTCGAACCATTCAGAAGTAAGCCTACTTCCAAGATGAACCTTCACTTTAACATATTCTCTTGGTCGACAACATATGGTACAGGGAGAAGAAATAAATTAAAGTTCCAATATTTGATGAGCAAAAAAGCAAATGCTGAAGTGGAAGTCCACAAAGTTTCAATTATTAAAAAGATCCACTGGCTTTATTTCAACGAATTTGTAAATAAGCATTCACCATAAGCGCACAGACGAACGCGCGCAACACAAACGCCTCTAAAGCATTTCTTTCAGTGATTGGAGAGGCTGGTTTACACACACACAAACAGAGCACAAAGATAGCAGGGAGAAAAAGCAAAGAAATTCCCTTATTAACAAAATCAAATATAAGATATAATATAAGATTATTTTCAGAGAAAGTATAGTGTAGAGCCTTCACATAAGGCAAGCCACAGAGAATAGGAGACATACCACGCCTGCCCTTGCCTCCGGAATGCATCAGTTTTGGATCCCAACTTCATACAAGCCATCTTTTTAAGCAACCCAGCTGAAAACTTCAAATGCAGAGATGCAATTAGACTATAACCCAATCAAGACCCAAACCAACCTTCACAGACTCCTTTCCAATTCCTAAACCACCGAATTCAACCAGATTACCGAGGAAAACCAAGGCATTTTCGTGCCTAGAAACACAAACCTATGTAAGTTGGGTCGCTCAAAATTATAAGCCAGGCAAATCTCACTCCGGAACAAAACCACCTCTTTCAGACCCTTAAAAAGCCGTGATAATGCAGCTAATCCCAGGAACCACCCAAAATTGCAGAAACTCACTTCAAAGAAAAACTCCAATTTTGGGGCGAAGCTGCCACTTAATAGACCAAACTACAGAACAGTTGTCAAAACCCTACAACCACTCCCAGAATAATTATTACCCACTTCGAAACAGAACCAATCTCAGTCCAAAACCACCACTTCAAAAACAAAATAATTCAAACAAGACAAAGTTTTAGGTCACCACTTCTATCCTCTGCCGAACAGAAGGAAGAAAATATACTAAAAAAATAAACACCAAATTGCCCTGACACAACCCCCTTCAATAAGACCCCCAGAAGATTCCAAAATTCAACCCTCTATGGCGAATACGAAGACAAAGACTTCCACTGTTCCACATCCAATAAAAGAAGAAGAAGAAGAAGAAGAGGAGGAGCACAACGTGAAGAAGGCGGCTATCTCTCCCCAACCCTCAACTGGTAATGTCTAGAAACCATGAAAATGCAAGGCCCCACGCCCTCTGTCAACAGAGGACTTGAAAAACTCAACAAGGGTAATCAATAGCTCCCCTGAAAAAAGGAACCTTCTTCGCTCGTGTGGGTCCTTCGGCTGGAGCGCTGCCCGTTGCTTTATCCTGGTAATTTATACTTGTAAACCAAAAACAGAAATGATATTAACAAAACATTGAATCATAAGCAAAATAAGTAATTATATTTTATATTTTTATTAGTCAAATTACAAATTTATTTCCTACTTTTACATATAAAAATTTCATTTTGCATCATCATAATAATTTATATTATATAATATTAGCATGTTAAATCAATATTTAACATATCAAACACTTTTTAAATTAACTTGGTATGATGACAGATATAGAAATTCATATTATAATAATTGTTTAGAAATCATGATTAATTTAACAAATTAAAAGTAACTGATATCCGTTTGTACAGCTAGGCCATGTGTATCCCTAGTAGGGTATGCATAATTTATTTCCATCAATGTGCACTATAAATTTGTTTATAAATTTGAATGTTACAAGTATGATATTAGGTCTCATTCTGCTAGTGTGCCTAAAAACAATCGTATATTTAATGGAGAAAAACTTCCTCCTTTGATTTGGTTAGGGCTATGGCTAACGAAAGCACTTTGTCAAAAGACAATATCCTTTAATTTCTTGTATTTCATTTCATTTGGTACAAAAGAATTAAGAATGAAATCATATGGAATAAAGACAAACAAATAAATGCAATGGGCATATGATGGAATCTCAACTTAAAAAATCAAAGTTCACTATATTATAAGGTTGCCATGCTTTTTTCAATTCTTTTTTTTTTTAAAGTTGGCAGATGAGTGATATTTTCGTTTAATTTTTTTTCGTTCAGAAATTAAATTTGAGTGAATAATTTGAGAAAATTAATCCACTGACTAGTCAACTCTAATACAGCACATAGCAATAAATTTTAAAGGATCATATTTAATTTTCTTTTCTCTCTATTTTTTTCTTTGTAATGGGATGTAAATAGTCTAGATTTATTGCAATTTGCAACAAGAGCTCAAGTTGGGTTATTAATTAGTTCATGCCAATGAAAGGCACTTGGTTGATGCCACATTTTACCCAAATTACCATCAAATTATCTATAAATCAATAGATAATTTGATGGTATAAATGATGTGCTTCCTAGGACTATCAAGTATACAAATTACCTACTTGTTGTAGTTTGCTATTAATTATTACTTAGGATTGAGAAAAAGAAAAAAGAGAAGATGAGAATCTAACAATGAGGAGAGCTAAAGAAGTATGAACACAGTTCATGCCTTTTTGGTCAGGTGCTTTAATGAAAAAGCAAATGATTGGTGTGGGCTTAAAAATGGAAAAGGTAAAAATAATTAGGAGATGATCAACTTATCCATCAAAGTCCATCTTTCTATGTTAGATTGCCGTCAATAGTTGTTCATTGCTCCCCCTTGTTCGAATAAATCAGCATCTGAAAGGAAAAGTTTGATTTTGGAGATTTTTTTTTCCCTTTTCGAGTTTTGTTTTTAAGGTGAAAGTTTATATTTACAAAACAAAATGGTTCTTAAAACTAATATTAGTAATGAATTGTAGTGTAGATTATATAGAGGAGTGAAAAAGAAAGCATACTCCAATGACAAGCTTTAGCTCACATAGAAGGGGAATATTATGGATATTTGCCTGCACAGGGTGGGAGGTGGTTATAGTTGGAGTTAGGGTTTACAGTATCCACCAAATTGATCTAGAACATTATGGTCCCAATCCAATCCCATTAAAGAAGGGGACCAAATTCAGTATGTGTTCAAGTCAACTTATTCTATCGTGAATTTAAAAAATTATATTAACAATTATTTTTAATATTATATTTAATATAATAATGTAATATTTTATCTGAATAATAAATAAATATTAAATAGTAGTATTATTTTTATATATTTAAGTGATTTAAACTAATAATTGAGAAAAAATTGATAAATATGCCTAACATGAACCTACAACAAGTGGAGTTCAGAGGAAACAAAACTTAAATCCGATTAGACCAAAACCGTTGCTACTCTTAGCTAGATTAGTGGTCAAAGAAAGGAATATGGATAGAAATATGGATCTAGAGCAATGTTTTAAAATTGGATTGAAATGGGTAATTGATGTAGTCTAACTGTTAATTGGTCATATTATAATTCTAAATTTTGTTAAAATTAGTGAAACTAAAAAAATTGTACTATTTCATGAAAATTGTTCGAACTAGTGTTTCAATCATTCGAACCAATGAAGCGTTCACCATTCGGTGAAACTAGAATGGTTCAGCGAACAAAGCAAATCTAGTTTCTAGATTCCAGTCGAAGCTTTGCAACAAATCATCAATAGAAAAGAGAGAGCTCGCAGAAATTAAAGACACAGTAGGAAGTAAAGTAGAAGTTGACACTAATAGTTGATGAAGAAACCTACAATGATAGAGCGATCTAAAGCAAAAATAGAGCCAACGTTGAGCAAATACATAGTAGAGAACTAGAAGCTGAGGTAGAGGTAGTTGCTTTCAATCCATCCTCAAATCAACCAATGCCACTTCTTCTTCTTTCTTATTCCTCCTCCTCCTCCTTCTCCCCCTCTTCCTCAAATTTACCATTGCCAAGCCATTTTATACCAACACTACTTTGTCTCTCTTTCTCATTGTGCCTCCTCAAACATATACTATCACTCCTTCTTCTTTCTTCCTCCTCCCTAGTAAGTCAAGTGTAATAATAATGAGTCTTTTGGAATGAGAATCTAATTGGTGCAATGAAAAATGCGATCCCATCCACATGAGAATCCTAAATTAAGAGTTTACAATAAAGGAAAAGCGAGTTTGGAAGTCTACGAGAGCTTCTGAGGTTGTATTGTTCTTGCCATTTTTGTTTCTAATGAGTTGGATTACTCAGTTGGAAGGAGAGGCATCTCTGTGGTGTGTGAACTCATGGACATGGGGATTGAAGTTGGTGAAGTTAAAAGAGATTCATTCACTTGAAACTAGGAGTACTAAGAATAAAAGGAGGAGGAGGAGGAAGAAGAAGAAGAAGAAGAAGAAGAAGAAGAAACTTATTGACAAAGGGGGATAAAGCTCTAATAAATGAAGACGAGTGTTCCAATAGTTGCAAGCAAATCATGGATAACTGGTGTGCTTGTAAGGAGGTTTAACTTGTCTTCTAGTAATTTGTAGCATCAAAATGTTGATGGATTCTGTGTTTTTGTTATTGTTTGTTCTTGAACTTAAATTTGGCCTAGTTTTTTTAGTATAATAGTTTAACAGATACATGATCTCAGTATGCGCCAGTCTATTTTGTTCTGACCTTTTCTCTTATCTTTTTAATTTATTTTAAAAATGTCACGACCCCAACTCAGGAGCTATGATCGGCGCTAAGGATGAGCAAACCATCCTTGGCAAGTCTCGGTGAAGGTTTGTAGAAAATTAGCCCAAGTGCGGAATTTTCTAGAAATTCCGGCAAAGTCTCCCCTAAAAGTCAGACACTTTCCAAAATTTTCACCTATCAAGCACGCATACCTAATATAACAAATTCCAATAAAATCCTATCACATACTATAACGTAAATTGCACAAGTAAGCAATCAACAAGTAATAAACCTTTTTGATAACAAAAGTGGAATTGTAAACTTAAATCCCAAATCAATACAACATCATGCAACCCAAAATGATAAGATTCCTATTCGTGGCTAATTGGAGCATTCTAAACACATTGGAGTCAAAAAGTTTTGCTTACAAAGATATACTATCAACACAATATACATTACAAAAAGTCTAAGCTCACACGCGATTACAAAAGTGTGTAGTACTCACCAAAAGGAGCTACTAGAGCTCAATAGGGAGGACTGATAGTGGGATTAGCACTAGAATCTGAGGGGGAGAAAATAAAATGTGAAATTCAACTCAGTGAGTAATAATATGCTAATCTAAATATGAGAAAACATAAAGTAATATTGGTTTCACTGTTTAATTATCAATATATCATCATGACATCACATATATATCACAGAGTAACATGAATGCAATCCAAATGCAAGTAGTAGATAAATAGCAGGCTGAGGTACAGTAGGCAAGAATCATGGGTGGAAATTGTAGATGGAAATACAGCCGCCGTCTGTCACAACCCAAACTAGGGGACACGTGGCCGGCACTGGGGTAAACTTATCCACCCTAGTTAGCCTCAAGAAACACAACCAAACTAATTCTAAATGTAAAATTTTTCTGAAAATTTCGGCAGAACCTCCCCTAAAAATAGGATATGTCGCAAATATTTCAACTTGTGAAAAATACAATTTAAAAGTTCTAATAGTGAGTCCAAGCAATTTAAAAACTAATAAAAGTAAAATCTAACAAATTTCAACATATGTTACTATTTTCAACTACAAATTATCAACCTATACACTAACAAGAAAAGCTAACAATTAACTATAACAAAATCAATAATAATACATGGAGCCAGTCAACTAAGAACTCAGGGAAACGGGATCTTTCCTGTGGACAAATGGAGCAACTCTACAATAACGAAATAAATATGTCCAAACACATAAGCAGACACAAGGCTCACCAATCAGGAAGCTTCTCTAACGGTAAATGGAACTGAGCCTAGAGGGGGGAAAAATAAAAGGATGAGCTAGCGCTCAGTGAGTCATAATATGCAAATCCAAGTTTCAGAAACCACAAGGAATACAAAGAATTAGCTAATTCACTTTCCTCAACAACATTTGTAATATTAACCGAAGCCATCACACTAACAATATCCACATGCAAACAATATGCATATCATTCGAAGGCACTTTATCAAAAGCCGCAGTACAACACATACACATCCGGGTCATCAAAATATATCCAACATACAAAGAAATACATGTAGGCACTGTAGGCGGGAATCACACGTGGGAATCATAGGTGGGAATCACAGGCGGATCTACAACTACCAGTTCTGCTTACTACCATCCTCACTTACTATCATCCCTGTTTACCACCATCCCTACAATACCTTGAGGTAACAATTGATCTAAGTTCAACCACTTATCAATATCTCATCATCAAAATCATTTTGTTTAATTCAAATTTCATTTTCACATCATGGTTAAACACACACATAAGTACGTGCATTCATCCTCTTGTCAAACAACTAATAATGCATAAAGAAATAACAGAAAATTAGAAATCTCATAAATTTTACAGAAATACATGAAAACACATATTATCACTCACAGTAGAAGTCAAATAGTCAGTTGGCTTCGAGCGGCTAGAGCGGCACAAGTTTCGAGCAGCTCAAGTTGAGTTAAGCGGCTTTAAGTCGGGGCAGCATAGACCCGTTCAGTTTCAGGCGGCGCACAACAGTCGGTTTCCAACAGGCTAAAGCGAGTTATCTTCCAAGTGACGCATAGCAGTCCACATCTGTGCAGTGCACAATGGGTTGATCCAAATCTGGGTGGGCTTGAATGACTCGATCTCAAGCGACTTGAACAGGCAATGCATAGTAACTGCTTTTAGGTAATGGATGGCAAACTAGTTTCAGACGGCTAGAGCCAAGCCGTTGGAGCTTTTTATAAAAGCCGTTGACAACGGAGGTGCGAGTGCAATCGGTAGAGCTGCCGGGGCCGTAACCCAAATGACTCCGATTAGCGGCGTTGAAGTGGTCGAGGGCCTTTAATTGGACCTTGATCAACTTCGCTTTCCTAAAGGCCGAGGCGACATCGCTGTCCATGCAGGATCAAAGATCTCAGATGGACTTGGCCTGTTGAGAGTCTTACTTTGCTTATGACTGCTCTAAAGACTAAAGCATAAGCCCTCAAGCTCGCACAGATCGTCCTTGATCGCCTCCACGTCCTCGAAGAACTTGTCGAGGTTCACGCATCCTCCATCCTCGACAGATCTCTACATCTGCACGTTGTTAGGAGAACCACTCCTAAATCTGGTGAAGGAGCCTCGCTCCAATCAGCTTTCTATTACACGAGCTTGCCGAAACACCCTTTCTAGCGACACACTCCTCCTTCCACTTCACCAGCACTGGCTTGAGCCTATCGTCATTGAAGCTCCGGTGCTCCGGCCAAATCCTAGTGTTGATAACTCGGATTGCCAGATTCGACCCATAGTCCATTCCTTGAGAAGACCCTCACTGTCTGATGACCTCAGACCCAGAAACTCTGGGGACCTCATGGTCAAAACTCGCGGGGACCGATTCCAAAATGATAGCTACTATGCCAGGGAGAGCCTCAAGCTTCTTGGCTTTAGAATAAAAGAGCTTTGTCGAGAACTCGTGGAAAATAGTGCCGTATGTGTGGATGATGCGACTGGTCACGTTGTCGCGAACAGTGGTAAAGGAGATAGATTTGACGGAGGACTCAGACTAGTGCTTATGGGTTGGGAAGACAGAGGGTTTGGCGTTGTGATTTACCCAAACTATGAACATCTTCTACAATTGTTCCCCGACCAAAGCTAGGTCTAGTAGAACTAGGACCGAAGATACATAAAAGACAAAGAAGAATGAGGTTGAAGAGATCGCCATTACAGTTGTTGTTGCAGGCTTAATTACTTACTCAGAAATGCATGTATATATGCAAGATTGAAATGCAATGAGTAGATAAGTGAAGGCTGATGAGTAAAGTGGGTCAGAAACTCTCCATAGAGATGAGGAGAGAGATAGAAAGAAAAGAAAATAGAAAAAGAAAAGTGAAAGGGGTGTTCGACTGGCTTCCTCCTGAAGTTTCTACCCCTTTCTTCTTCTTTTTTCCCTCTTATCAAGTGTTACACCATCCCTGCTTACCACCGTCCCCGCTTCCCACTATCCCTACTTACAGACATCCCTACAGTACCCAAAACTCAATAAAATGGCATCATCCATAATCAATGCATACAGCACTCATTTTCATTTTTCTCATATAGTGCCTCATTCATAATCTCACATAAATCACATACATTAACACACTAAACAAGCATAGAGGAGGTTATAATACTTGCAAAATGTGGGGAACTCATATTATTACTCACTGTAAAAGTCAAACAGTCGGTTATTTTCAAATTGTCTACCCGATAGTAGACAATAGATCGCAGTACAGCTATATAAGGCACGAGACCTTCCAATGCTCTAGAGTGAATGAAATCGGCAATGAATAGCCGACAGCCTTATGGTTTGGTTAGATCTGTATGTACGAAAAATCAACCCCCCCACGTGTCTAGCCTTAACTGGCCGGCTGAAATCCCCTGGGAAGATCTACTTTCCCCTCTTGTTTTGTTCTATTGTTTCTATTTTTCTCTTTCTGTTTCCTGATTTTTCTTTTGTTCCTATTGGTATCCGCATAGTCACTTTTTTCTTCATCCGCGCCTACCATTTAGTAAGGGTTGGTCTAGTCAATCTGTACAAGGGTGACCATTTAGAGTAGAACTCGTGCCAAGGTATGTTCTTTTCCCTCTCTTTTAGCGGTGACTAGCAGATCTAATAATAGCACACAGTGCCCGGCGTTCGGTGTTCGGTGGCAGCAATGGCATAGGCGACAATGGCTTGGGCGACGCAATTTATGTGGTTGGTGGCGTGAGTGAAAAGTCAACCTGCGACGTGCATAGTGAAGAGGAAAGGAAGAGTAGAAGGGAAAGGAGGAAGAGAGAATGGAAAAAGGGGAAAAGAAAAAGTTAGGGGAAGGGAAGAAGGATCTGGATGCACGACTCACTTTTCACCCTTTTTTCGTAGATGTTGCATTATGCCCCCTTAGAGGAAATTTGATCCCCGAATTTTAGAATGCACACTTTAAGCATGGAAAAGATGGAGGTATTCCCTCACATTATCTCTTTGGCTTCCCAAGTGGCTTCTTCTCCCAAATGATTCTTCCATAACACTTTCACTGAGGTAATTTCCTTTTAATGTAGTTTCTTTACTTGTCGATCAAGGATGGCTACTAGTTCCTCAGTGCAGGTAAGTCTGCATCCAATTGGACATCTTGGAGAGTTATCATGTGGGAGGGATCTAGCAAATACTTGTGCAGTATAGAGACATTAAACACTGGGTGCACTATAGAAAGCTCGGGTGGAAGTGCCAATCGATAGGCCACTTTAACAATCTGTTCCAAAATCTCAAATGGGCCGATATATCTAGGGCTGAGCTTCCCTTTTTTTCCAAACCTCATCACCCCTTTTATGGGAGACACTTGAAGAAAGATATTGTCACTAATGGCAAACTCCAAATTACGGTGCCTATGATTCATATACGCCTTTTGTCAGCTCTAGGCAACCAATAATTTGTCCTTTATCAATCGCACCTCATTCACTGCGTCCATCACCAAATCCAAGCCTAAGAGTTTGTTCTCACCCACCTCGAACCATCCAATAGGGGATCTACAATGCCTACCATATAAAGCCTCAAAAGGTGTCATTTGAATGCTCGCTTGATAGCTATTATTGCAGGAAAATTCTATCAAAGGCAAGTAATGATCCTAGCTCCCTTTAAAATCTAGAACACAAGATTGTAACATGTCCTCCAAGATCTGAATCATCCTCTCAGTCTGGCCATCAGTTTGAGGGTGAGCTAAGATCCACCTACATCTCTAAGGCCTTTTGGAAGGCTCTCTAGAATCGTGTTGTAAATTGTGGGCCATGATCAAAAATGATAGAAACTGGCACTCTGTAGAGTTTAACAAGCTCATCAAGATATAATTGAGCATACTAAGATATACTATAGGCCATCTTAATCAGACAAAAGTAAGCCGATTTCATCAACCTATCTACAACCACCCATATAAAGTTATACCCCTTAAAGGTATGTGGTAGCCCCAGGACAAAGTCCATGGTGATTCTTTCCCTTTTCTATTCCGGTATTTCAACTTGCTGATGCAATCCCGTTGGTTTTTAATATTTGACTTTTACTTGTTGGCAAACTAAGCATCGGGAAAGGTAGTTTGCTATGTTGTGCTTCATGCCTTCCCACCAATATGATTGCCTCAAATCCTAATATATCTTAGTAGAATCTGGATGAACCATGTACTTAGAGTTATGTGCTTTCTCCAACATATTCCTCCTCAGCTTGCCCACATCATGCACACTTAACTGTGAGCCACATCATAATATCACTTTAACATCAATCTCCAGTGTTATATTCTTGCCCGTCTAGACTTCCTCCCTAAGCTTACAAAGATTGGGATCTTGATTTTAACTCTCTTTAATGTGCTCAATCAAATAAGATTGAGCTAGAATGTGAGCCAATAATGCTCCAGAATCCCCAAACTCAAACTACATACCCTTTGCTCAAGCTTGTGAATCTTCTCAACTGATGGCCTTTTAACAGGTGCAATGTGTGCCAAATTTCTCATGGACTTTCTGCTCAATGCATCGGCAACTACAATGGCCTTGTCCAGATGATATAAAATGTTGCAATCGTAATCCTTAAAGCAACTCAAGCCATCTTCGCTGTCATAAGTTCAGATCCTTTTGTTGAAATATATACTTTAAACTCTTATAATCTACGTATATCTCATAAGTTTCCCCATAAAGATAATGCCTCCAGATCTTAAGTGCAAAGATCACTGTCGCCAACTCCAAGTCATGCGTGGGGTAATTTTGTTTATTTTTCTTTAATTGCCGTGAAGCATATGCCACCACTTACTCGTTTTGCATCAAAACACACCCAAGTCCTACTCTAGAGGCATCACAATACACTGAAAACCCACATGTGCCAATGGGTAATGTCAACATAGGAGCTAAGATCAAACAAGTCTTGCGCCTTTGAAAGCTCTCATCGCATGCATCGGACCATTGAAACTTCAAGTTCTTTGAAGTCAACCTAGTTAAGGGAGCGACTATCTTAGAAAAGTCTTGTACAAAATGGCAATAATACCCCACTGCCCCAATAAAACTATGTACCTTTATGACCAAAGTGGGTCTTGGCCACTACTACATGGCCTCAACCTTTTTAGGATCTACTTCAATCCCATCCTTAGAGATAACGTGTCCAATGAAGGCTATGCTATCAAGCTAAAACTCACATTTTAAGAACTTCGCATGCAGCTAATGCTCCATTAACATCTGCGAAACCTCCCTAAGATGTAGCTCATGCTCTTTCGGACTTCTAGGGTATACCAGTATGTCATCAATGAAAACTATCATGAACCGATCAAGAAATGATTTAAATACCTGGTTCATTTAGTCCATGAAGGTAGCAGGAGCATTAGTCAGGCTAAAGGACATCACTAAAAACTCATAATGCACATACCACATTCTAAATGTAGTCTTGGAAATGTCCTCTCCCCTAATTCTTAGTGGATAGTACCTTAAGGGAGGTCAATCTTAAAAAAGCAAGTGGCCCCTTACAACTGGTCAAATAGGTTATCAATCCTAGGCAGCAGATACTTATTGCACATGTTACCTTGTTGAGTTACCTATAGTCCACACATAGTCTCAACAAGCCATCCTTCTTTTTTACAGAAAGCACAAGAGCACCCCAAGGGGAAGTGCTTAGTTAAATAAAACCCTTATCAAGTAAACCTCGTAGCTGTTCTTTTAACTCTCTCTACTCTACTAGAGTCAGAAGATAAGAAGGTATAGATATCGGCTGGGTCCCCGATATTATATTAATACAAAATTCAATTTCCTTTTCTGGAGGGATCCTAAGCAGCTCCTCTAAAAATACATCCAAGAATGCATTCACTATTGGGATTTATGTCATTTCTAACTCTTCTATCTGAATATCCCTAACCACGGTTAAGGAGATCAAGGAGGCCGAAACTAGGCTCTAGTTACCCTGAAATACTACTGATGACTCACTGGGTACTTCAAGTCTTATTGTCTTTAGGTGGCAATCAAGACTAGCATAGTAAAAAGCCAACCAATCTATACCAATTATCACATTGAGATCCGCCATGCTTAACATAATGAGATCGGCCATAAACTCCCTTTCATTAATGTTGATCAAACAAGACTTATACACGTACTCCACCAATATAGACTCTCCAACAAGAATACCAACCTAAAACGGATGATCTAGTAACACAGGTTAAACACTAACCAAGATGCAAAATTCAGAGATACATATGAGTGGGCTGATCTAGGGTCGAGCAACACATGAGCTAGAAGAGAACAAAATGGTAGTGTACCTATGACCACCGCATTGGAGGCCTACACATCCTATCTAGTCAAAGCAAATACCCAAGCTTGGCCCCACCTAGGTTGGTCACGTCCTCTACTAATTGATCCACGACTACAAGAACCAACAGACTCTTCTACAGACTGAACTGGCGTGGAAAAGGATAGATGAGCCAAGTAAACCACTCCTTACCCTCTATTCAAAGGGCAACTCTTCTTGATATGGTCTAGGCTACCACACCGGAAGCAAGCCCCAATCTCACGATAACAGATCCTAGTATGCCCTTTCTTACAGGTACGACATGGGGGAAAGGTCAAGACAGGCTAGGCAAAACTCTTCTAGCTCGATTGACGAGTGCCAACAGACTCACTCCTTGATATAAAAAAACTCCCTATAGATGCCTTGAATGTACCTATCCACCCTATATAGACTGTAGTGAAGCATGTGAATCGATACCCTTGGCCCATCCGGTACCACCACAGAAAGTGCCTAAGGTCTTAGTCTTCTTATTAATCTCTTTAAAGGTCTGCTTCTCCAGCTCCTGGGCCTCAATGGTATGCGCCGTATATATGGCCTCTACATAAGTCAATTTGCCCATTTGTGCTGCTAACATGTGAAACAAAGTGTCCACCAATCCTCTAATGAATCTCCTAGTCCTCTGTCTCTTAACATCAACCAATTGGGAAGCATACCGGGATAACTAATTAAATCTAGTCTCATACTCCAAGATAGTCATGCTCGGAGTCTGAATCAACTACTCAAACTCTATAGCTAGGTCATCCCTCCTGTTCTCGGAGAGAAGTGGCCCAAAAATAGCTTAATGAACTCTTCCCACCTCAGTTGAGCTACATCCTTAGACCTCGAAGAAAGCAAGGTCTTGTATCAATCCCATGCCCATCCTTCAACATAAAGGCAGCTAGTTGCACTTGCTATCACCAAAGCATTGTAAAGCTTCCAAGATCTTTTTCATCCTATCTAAGAATTTGTGCAGATCTTTAGCCAAATTTGATCCAAAAAAGAAAAGAGCTTAAGTTTGACCAACTCATGAAGAGACACCGTCTTACCATCTTCAAACTAGGCTTGTTCCCTCTCCTGTTAAGGAGGGACTTGCTCCTAAACAAGTGGTATCCCATCAACACAGGTTTACACTTGTTTTACTGGTCCAGCCTCAAGGTTGGGCAAGGCCTCTTTGCATCCTTGGATTGACCATTGACTTGGTCAGCTCAACCACAGCTTGCTGGACATCATATAGCCCAATAAATACTTCAGCTAGCACATCTGAAACACCCAGTGGCTAGGTGACGCTCTTCTCAGGAAGGGGTTCATTAGGCTACTGCATTGATCTACCACGGCCGTTACCATGTCCTCTACTCCGACCTCTCACTTGAGGAGAGAATAGTCCCTCTAGTGCTGCCACAAGAGCACCTAGATCCTTAGGAGCTTCTTGACTCTTAGCTCCTTGAGAACGACGTGATGCACATGAGATGCATCCATCTGGCAAAACACATAGAAATTTCATATAAGCTCAACATCTAAGATAGATAAGAGATATTGAAGAAACAAGGTGCAGTTTTACAACAAGAAAATGGGCCACTTGAATTTCCTAACAAGAGAAAAGAAACAACACCTAAGAGACCTTCCATAGCGTCTCAATTATGAATATGGTACACTTCATAGTCATAATTATGACTCTATTGAAGGGTCCTTGCTCCAAAAGCCATGAAAAATCTAAAGCTCTGAAAACTTGTCTGTCACGACCCCAACTCGTGAGCCATAACTAGCACCAGGGATGAACAACCCATCCTTGGCAAGCCTCAGTGACAGTTTGTAGAAAATTAGCTAAGTGCGAGAATTTTCTAAAAGTTCGGCAGAGTCTCCTCTAAAAATCGGATATCTACCAAAATTTTTACCTGTTAAGCACACATACCTAATCTTTACAACAGGATGCTGGGTAGTTAATATAACAAATTCTAATAAAATCCTATCACATACTATAACTTAAACTGCACAAGTAAGCAATCAACAGCTAATAAACCTTTTTGATAACAAAAGTGGAATTGAAAACTTAAATCCCAAATCAATACATCATGCGACCCAAAATGATAAGATTCCTTTCCGTGGCTAATTGGAGCATTCTAAACATGATGGAGTCAAAATTTTCGCTTACAAAGATATACTATCGACACAATATACATCACAGAAAGTTTAATTCCACACATGATTACAAGAGTGTGGGGACTCACCAAAAGGATCGACTAGAGCTCAGTGGGGAGGACCGGCAATGGGATCGATGCTGGAATCTTAGGGGAAAAAATAAATGGTGAGAATCAACTTAATGAGTAATAATATACGAATCCAAACATAAGAAAACATAAAGTAGTATTGATTTCACTGTTTAATCATCAATATATCATCATGACATCACATATATATCACAGAGTAACATGAATGGGATCCAAACACAAGTAGTAGATAAATAGCATGTCAAGGTACAGTAAGCAGAAATCATAAACAGGAATCATAGGCAAGAATCACAAGTGGGAATACAACCATTTGTCTCTACTTACCACTGTTCTCACTTGCCACCGTCCTTACTTACCACCACCCCTACATTACCCAAAACTTAACAGAATCGCATCACCCATAATCAATGCATATAGCACTCATTTTCATTTTTCTCATATAGTGCCTCATTCATAATCTCACATAATCACATATATTAACACACTAAAACAAGCATAGAGGAGGTTATAACAATTGCAAACTGTGGGGAAACTCATATTATTACTCATTATAAAAGTCAAATAGTCAATTGTTTAACTGTCTACCTGACAGTAGATGACGGATCACAATATAGCTATCTAAGACACGACACCTTCCAATGCTCTAAAGTGAATGAAACCTGCAAAGAACAGCTAACAACCCTATGTTTGGTTAGATCTATATGTACCAAAAATTAGCCCCCCCACGTGTCTATTAGTTATTAAGGGAGAGGGAAAAGAATATACCTAGGCATGAGTTCTACTCTGAATGGTCACCCTTGTACAATTTGACTAGACTAACCCTTACCCACCACTGGGCACAGACAGGAACGAAGAAAACAGTGACTATGAAGATATCGATAGAAATAAAAGAAAAATCATGAAATAGAAAGAGAAAAAGATAAATAGCATAACAAAACAAGAGGGGAAACCAAATCTTGCTAGGGGGTTTCCGCCGACTAGTTGAGGCTTATGAAGCAAGTGGTGACCGCAGATCAATTGACAGCACATGGTGCCCGGCGTTCGATGTTCTACAGCGGCAGCGGCACCAGGTGACAACGGTTTGAGCAGCACAGGTTCCTCAGTTGGCAACGTGAGCGGATAGTCAACCGGCGGCGCGCGCAATGAAGAGGAAAGGAATAGAAAAAGGGAAATGAGGGAGAGAGAATGGAAAAAGCGAAAAAAAAAAAGTTGGGTGAAAGGAAGAAGGATCTGGACACATGATTCACTTTTCACCCCTTTTTTGTGGATGTTGCAAAAAATTTTATGAAAACTCCTTTACATACTCTTGGATATTGCCATTGTGCTCAAGGTATCTTAGCTTTGCTTTGGCCTCTTTGATGGTATTTTGAGGCACAAAGTAAGCTTAGTGTTCCTCTTTAAACTACTTTTGTGTTATGATGGCATTGGTGGTCTCATTGTCAAACCTGCATCTATACCACAGGAGAGCAGATTCAGTCAAATAAGGAGAGCTTAAGCTTATGTTCCCTATTTCAATAATTATGGGGCATTTTGAAGGTACCATTTGACTATCCACAAGAACTGTCAACAACCTAGACATCTTTCCTACCTTTGAAGTAGCAAAATTTCAAAACACCTGTATTTGAAGCTTGCTACAATACTACATCTTTCCTAATTATAACATAAGGTTTCTACCTAAGCCTTTAGTTGCTCAATCTCAAACCTAATTGTAAACATAGCAGTCCACCCCAATTCAGAGGTCTTCCAACTACCCTTGGAGGTTTGAGACTTAGGCTCTAATGCCTTCACCCTAGTTCTCTCCATCTGAGAATTGGTCTCTAGCTTGGTTGTGACTCAACTAATAGTCCAAGTGCCAAAAGTTGTTCTTCATCTCCTCCATTTATTCCCTTGCGACTTTCAAGTCTCCTGCCAGCTTACTTACTTCTATCACTGCATGGTTCAACCAAGGGATGAATCCACCAATGGCACTAACGAGAGTCTCATGTTCCTCCTTTATGAGCTCCTGTATGATGGACCTTAGTTCTAGAGCTTCTGTCTTTGCTCCCTTATGCGTCCTCTAGACATTCCAACCTCACTTGGACAAACTCCATATCATCACATAAAGATCCCTCAGTCTTCTTCGTCATTCCTTGTAGAGCTTCTTCAAGTTTACGTTGTACTTACCAACCATTTCTATCATAGAAAGACAACAACCAAATGGCAATAGAGTTGAACAATGCCACTTGAAAAGTAACACTAAGAACACAATTTTATTTTACTATAATAACACTTGTCATGGAGCGATTAGTTGGGGACACTATTGGACACTAAACTCTCACCTCAAGTGTGGCAATTGGAGGGTCTCAACACACTTAACTCAACCTCAACAACCCAAAACTCACACACTCACTCTCTTTCTCCCTCAAACAATTGGTACCTGATAACAAACAGTAACATAGAACATGAGAGAGTATAAATAAAAATAACAAAGGATAAAGAGGTGAGGTGAATCCAATAGAGCTCCCTTAGTAAATTCAATTTTTTGGATATAAGGGGAAAGTTCGGCTAAGCCATAAATTTGTAATTTCAATGATGTGTATAGCCAATACAAACTAATTAGAACTAATTGCGTATACATAGTTCACAAAAAGCAAATGTAAAGACAAAAAAAGTGAGTAATAGCCAATAGTGATTGAATGAATGAAAAACCAACCAACATGTTGGTCAATCACATCGAGGCACGCCCTTGAGTGTGCTTCATGCTATTGGCATCACGCTTTAGTCATGCTGAGCTCCACACCCTATGGTCCTCGCACATACCTACTGTTTTTCTGTCTCTTCTTCTTGTTTGTTGACTTTCTAAAGTTCCTACCAGCGAACACCATCTCACTGCTTAACCTCTCACCTAAAGGCTCGTTTGGTAACCCGAACAAGGGTGGATAAGGATAGTTTATCCACCCTTATCCTATTCTTATCAATGTTTGGTAGGCAGGATAAAGTAAGATCGAATAAAGTCCGAGCATAAGAGAGATTGGATAATAGGAAGGTCAAATCTTGATAAATTATATTGGGGGGAAAGGTAGGATAATTTTATTCGACCTCTACCCAACTTATTTAGACAATAATACCCCTACTACCACAGCAAGCCGCCACTTTTGTCATCTCGTTAAACAAGATAATTATCCAAATTATTATGCGGTCAAGATACTTTATCCAAAAATCAGCCCTATCCTACTTAATCATATCTAAGCTACCAAACAAGCTCTAATTGGATGTTTCGCCACTACTTAATCATTTGCCTCGTTATACATCTTGTCACACTTTGCCCCACTAACTTGTTAGTAGTTTCACTTTGCCTTCATTTGAGCACCCTCTGTACAAACGTCCTTTGGTTGAGCCACCATCTCTATTGGAATGCTCCTCGTTCGCACTGTGCCCTTTATTTAAACTATCTGCTCCATGATGTTCATTTGAATGGCCCCATTGGTTTCACTACTTGTCACGGCCCAAACCAGGCCGTGACCGGCACTAAGGTCCCCCCAACCCTAGTCAGTCTCACAACAACAAACTCATACTCATACCAACCAAAGCATATATATACATCTCAAACCATCCAATACAAATCCAAGATCCTATCTGAGTGATAAGGGGAGTACTAAAGTACAAAACAAATAAACAAGGAGCTTGCCTGTACATCAAACAGAGTTGTCAAAAATTGCCTCGCCTTGGCACGCTACTTGAGGACAGCAACCCAAATATGGGAAGTTTATAAAAAGTGAGTCACGAAACTCAGTGAGTACGGATAATACCTAGTCTATACATGTTGGCTATGCATCACACTATGCATTCCAAAACCACACAGATACCGACATGCACACGATGAATAATACCAGCATCCCAAACACGCATGCGTGGTAGTACAATGATCACTGAGGCTCTGGCCTCGATCGGAGGAATTCTCCGTCTCACGATCAGGCCCCAACACAGTCACATATCACGCTCTCAGTTGAGAGGCATTCTCCATCTCACGACCGAAGCCACACACCCACCGGGGCAACCATACCGTGCTTCTAGTCGAGAGGCATCCTCCTTCTTACAACCAGAGCCACATGCCTACTCGAGCAACCATACTACACTCCTAGTCGAGAGGCATCTCCTTCTCACGACCAGAGCCACACACCCACTCAAGCTACCATACCGCGCTCCTGGTCGAAAGGCATCCTCTTTTTCACGACCAGAAGCCACACGCCTACTCGAACAACCATACCACGCTCCTGGTTGAGAGGTATCCTCCTTCTCATGACCAGAGCCAATGGTCTCAGTGCATCATAGACTTCCCACACACCCAACAGCCAGATATACAAACATATGCAACCACAATGATCAAAGCCAGTTTCACATACTAACATAACTCACTAACAATTTGTAAAACACATAACACGCATTCCAAGATGTTAGCCTCAAGGTTTCATATTTATTTTAATAATGACAAAATAAATTAAAATTATTATATATATATTTATATAATGAATAATATGGACAATTTATAATATTAAGTTTATTGTTTAACTACATACATTACTTGTACTAGATTGTGAAGCTGTTAAATTAGACATGTATGTAGTAAATTATTATATCTTACTATAGAGAAGTCAAAATATTATAAAGTTATTTTATATAGAACTATACTCAAATATCTTTATTTTGATATATAATTCATTATATATATTATTTTGTATTAAATCAATTTATTATATCAATCTCATATATTATTTTCTGAAAAAGTCATTCTTGAAATTTGCACGATATTTGTTTTAATTAGTAAAATATAATTTATAATATAAATAAAATTCTGAAATAATTTTATTTGTAAAATAGACGTGCTGAGCTTTAAATTAATATATTATTTACACATTTTACACTTATAGTTTGATAGATATAATTTTTCAAAGTGGGCCATTCTGCTGAGTTACACTGTCAGCAGAGAAAATGAGTATACTACAGTATTTTTACAATATCTCAAAATATAAAAGTCAAATTCACACGAATCCAATTTTGAATGAAAGTAGACATTATAAGCTTTTCAAAATTATATAATTTGTTATTTTTGAATACAAATTCAAATTTCTAGAAAATTTTGAACTTGGCCAACAACTTTTGACAAAAGCAATTTTACAGTCTGGCATGTCGTTGAAGATTTGATGATTTCTCTCAAACGGTGCATGATAATTGAATGATTCTTTTCGAATTTGAAAATAGACTCACTGAGAAGTATCCAAGAATTTTTAAGATTTTTTGAACATTCGAAGCCATTTTATTTGAATTTTTGAATCAATCCAATGTGCAGTTATGTTGAGAAATGATTTTGTCTTCCACAAAGGCCAACATCTCCTTGGTGTTTTTGCCTATAAAAGGAGCATAGATTGAAGGGAGAGGAAAGACACAATAACAAGCTCTCAAAGCCTCTTCAATCTCTCTCTAATTCTTTGTGTTATATTGTTTATTACTAGATCAAAAAATGTATAGAGGAAATTGTTTTATCTTGAGAATGCCTCTTTGAAGTGAGATCATTTTTGTACATGAGTGGTAGCTAATCCTACTTAAGAGGAATTGCTACATTTCTACTCCATCTTCATTACAATTTGTATTGGTGTTTGAAGTTCACCGAATCGAAGGCTTTGTAATCGGGATTTTTGCCTCCGCCAAGTGCAAGAGACTTTGTTTGTATTCGGGATTTCTTGCCTCGTCAAGTGCAAGAGACCTAGTGGAACCTCGACTAGTTGAAGCTCGAGAGAGTAGACATAGACTTGGGTAGCAAGTTGAACTACTATAAAAGAATTTGCATCTCTTATCCCTATTCTCTTTACTTTACTTAAAATTGTTTTATATTTATTATTGGTGGAATTGTATTAGTTTATTTGATTCAATATTTTTATTGTTTTTAATTTTTTTCACATTAGTTTCCACGATAAAAACCCAATTTACCCCCCCTCTTGGGTTGCCTTTTGGGCACAACACAAGATTCATATATCAAACAAGTTTCACAAATTCATGCAGACATCATGCTAGGAAAACAGGTATAAAATACATATATAGAAAGGGTATCATCACTCACAGTACTAGGGTGAACAAAAAGGAAGTCCCAATCTCTCTCACTTGGACTTGCTAAATCAGGACGCGCCTCTCCGGTGTATTATAACCAAAATACACAAAACCATCACTAACGCCGAAACCATCAAAAGAAACATGCTCAGTAGCCTCAAACTAGACTCAAATCCAACTGATCCTCTGGCACACATCTCGAGGCACATGACTATCACCAGAATCTACGCGACTCACTAACATGCAACCATCCCGCTCAATAGCCCACAACACTACTAAACCAACCTCTAAAATCCTCAATTTTAGTGAACCGGTCTCCAAAACTCTCGAACTGACCTAATCTGATCT